>JBBPBX010000662.1:27536-40132 GCA_038048925.1 Garcialebias charrua
AAAAGTTTTATTTAATTAACTATGAATTTCAATGCTGTAAATTTTAAAGATGTTTAAAGTTAAAACTATTAATATTGACACAGTTGAGAATTTTATGGCAAGAAAGTTCATGCTCAATAATCCACGTACCAAATCCAATAATTTTCAGTCGGGTCATCTGGACAGTTTCTTTTTATAGAAATTGGATGGAGGATGGAGGGTGAAACGTTTCTATAAAAAAGAAAGTGTCCAGATGACCCGACTGAGAATTATTGGGTTGAGAAGTTTATGTTTATTTGATGGTGATTTCCATCTTTTTGGAGGCTAAATACAAATACAAGGAGAACATTAATTTATTTGTATAGTTTATAGTTTTTTTTAGGCTTTTATATTGTTTATATCGATATCGAATTATATCGTTATCGACCGAAATTAAGAACTATATCGTGATAAAAATTTTGGCCATATCGTCCAGCCCTAGTTCCTGTGAGGAAGGAGAGATGTGAACTTGCTCTTCAAGCTGTGGGACGTTTGGTCAAAAGCTAAGGGCCTTCGTTCTTCAGTAAAGGCTGATAACATGCTGTTATTAGTCCACTTCGAACCGAGCGTACAAGCTCAGAACTTTGAATTAAATTCCTTTCTGGAATAAGTTATCTTGAAGCCAACCAGGAGCTGACACCCTTTTCTGATGATCGACGCGGATCCCAGGAGACGTTGAAACGTAAACGAGAACCGGTTCGGACGTACTGGACCTGCACGATTCTGTACGCCTGAAAGGCTGGTACCATCTCTTTACCAGACTAATCGTCATCAAGGTAATGAGTCAGCATTTACAAACGTACCTGGATTTAGCAGAAGTCGGATGGAAAGTGTCATCTGGTTAAACTCAGGATAAATAACTTCCTCTCTTAACCTCTCCCTATATTCCTCTTAAATCTCTCCTATCTCCATTCTAGCTGGTAACTATATTTAAGCTAAAGAGCCACAGACTAAGTATAATGACATCCTGTATTTATGTCTGTTGTGTTGCAATTTAAATGTGCTGACGTGTTAAATTGCAAGAAAGTGAAATCATGTCAATCAAGTGTAATGGTGTTAATTTAGTTGATTTATTTTAAATAAATGGTAGTGTCTTTGACATACCAAACTAAGTTAACGTTTCCATTGTCACTCTATGGCTTCTGTTTTACTTATCCATCATAAAGATCACAGAAATATTGGGTAAACGGAAAAAGAAAAGAATCCGTGGAATTACTATTCAATCTGAACAATTAATTAAGGTAAAGAGGTCAGTATTAATATTGACCTCCTATATATCCTTTACATCTGGGTGGCACCGTATGCGTTTAAAGACACAATATGGTGGTTACCCTCATGTTTACTTCATCTGGTAGGCTTCTGCTTCAGTGTAGAAACATAGAAAGGCATCACTGGCAACAGTGAGTAAGACTGCAGGCTACATGGTTTCCATGTCGGCAAACCACATTCCTTCTAAAGTTTCAACTGTTGTCCAATTATTCATTGTTAAGGTGTGGATAACAGTAAAGATCCAGATGGTTGTTCTGCAAGCTGTCTGCTCTGTCTGGTGTGCTTTTTCTGAAAGAGAGATTGATTCAGGGACAGAAATAATAGAAGCACTTGTTCATGTAGCAGGTAAATGAACGAGGTCAACCAAGGAGGGTTTGAGAGAGCACCATGAAGTAAGAAAATGTGAAATTGCTTAGTGGTAAACTGACATGAAAAGCCAGAGTGTACTTTATTGAAACAACAGTAAAATTCAGACTTTACCCTATACAGGTAGTCCCCGATTTACGAGCGAGATCCGTCACAACGAGGCGCTCGTAAACCGGAAATCTCGTAATTTGGAACGGCCGCCATTTCGCTCGTAAATCCGGAAATCCGCTCGTAAATTGGAACGGTTTTCGCTAGCGCACCTAAAAACACTCTATTTTCATCTAAAAACTACTTTTGAGTGCATAAAAATGATCGGAAACGTGTGTTTATATGCTTAACTTGCTAACTGAAGTGAAAAAACACATGAAAACTCAGTATTTTTTTCGTTTTTTCCAAAAATGTGCAGCTCGTAAGTCTGGAACCTCGCAGATCAGAGCGCTCGTAAATCGGGGACTACCTGTATTTGACTAACACCAACCTGTACAAGCTGGATGAGGTACTGGGACAGTTTATCATCAGTCAAGAATTTTTCAAGGCAGCGGACAGCAAAGTGCCTGACCATAGGGTCAGGATAATTACAATCCAACAGCTCCATGGCCTGCTCTGGACGGATAGAAGGCCATTCCTTCAACAGGCAATACATCTGGCAGACAAAAATAATTATGAATTAATCTGCTTCAGAAATTTACTGCTTCTATGTACATAAATTTTACACAACAAATTTTTAAAAATACAGTACTATAAAATGTTTTTAAAACTATAAAGCTAAAATAGACAAATTTGCACATTTAACATGACATAAGTATTAAAAAAAAAAAAAGGAATGAAAACTGGAAAGTTTTCTAAAATGCAGAATGTAATTTGACAAATTATACCTTTATTTAAAACAGACATACAAACAAAATGCATTTTTCAATTTTTATTGGCATTTCATTGCATTTATAAACTATAACTAAATCAGAAATTGATGACAACACTATAATAGGAAATTGGCAGGGGATATTAAGAAACAAAATACATCACAGATGATAAATTAATTAAATTAAACCAAATTGGCATATTTAGAATTTAAGGTTTGTTGCATTTTAGAAACTGTTTCAAATGTTCTGCAAATAAGGTGAGCAATCAGTTTAAAATTTGTGCAATAAATGTTATAGATGATAAATCTTTAAAACAATATACTGTACATTTGTACATGTATAAAATGATATTACCTGTGCTACTTCATCTCTGGAGTTCCATTTGACTGCAAGAAGAATCTTGGGAAGAATTTCAGGGATGTTCATGCAGTAGTGTCTACAAGAGGAAGAAAAAGTATTTCTTACATAATTGTTTTTACTTTATAGATTTATGATCAATCAAGTTATAGATTATGTAGTTAATTACTGTATACCATACCTGTGTCTCCAGAGAAAATCTTTTTCCTGCTCAGTGATTTCCGACAGAGGGTCCCGGTTACTCAGCTGTCTCAGCTGCTCAGTGTCACTCTCTGTCAGGGCATGATCTCTGGCCACGCGATTGCTCTAAAACCCAACAGAAGTCAAACATTCTGAGACACTTCAGTGTTATATTACCACCATTAAACATAACACTTGCCGTCATTATTAAGCTGGAGATAAAACAGTTTAACAAACTCAACATAAACAAAGAAAACAAATAAAAGCACAACTTTATGCCAGTCATTATAGAGAAGGTTTGCTGGTGAAGATTCTCAGTCATCCAGGACATTATAAAATCAGAACAAGCGTTCAATACAAAAACAACTGGACTTTATTTGTTACAGAAAACGTTTCACCCTCTATCCAAAGGGCTTTTTCAATTCAAGAAGCAGGCTGTGTGACAGTGAAGTTATAAACAGGCTGACATGCCACGCACCAACCTATGTAAATTGGAAGCTGAGATAACGCCCACACATACCTGAGATAACATACCCATCCTATGTAAATTGACGAATCAACACATCACACCTTAACAGCAGGGGGTTTCTTGAGGTCTTTGTTACTCTAATTCACAGAAGCAGCTACTCTGTTCTCAACAGGTGTGAACTGTCTGGGAATCAGATTTAAAGCTGCATCATGTCTTTGAAAGTTGGAATCTGAGGCCTCCCCCCTCAGTTAAGAGAAGGCCTTTCCCTTTTAACATACACAGCTTCTTTCACACCCCTCTCAAATCAACTGTGCTCTCTGTCCAAAATGTGAACATTCTGGTCCTCAAATGAGTGACCCTTGTCCGTGAGGTGGAGGTGAACAGCTGAGTTTTGTCCAGAAGAGGTGGCTCTCCTATGTTGGGACATTCGTCTGTGAATGTTTCTCCAGACCAGCCGATTCTCAGACGAATGTCCCAACACAGGAGAGCCTCCTCTTCTGGATAAAACTCAGCTGTTCACCTCCACCTCACGGACAAGGGTCACTCATTTGAGGACCAGAATGTTCACATTTTGGACAGAGAACACAGATGGTTTGAGAGGGGTGTAAAAGAAGCTGTGTTTGTTAAAAGGGAAAGGCCTTCTCTTAACCGAGGGGGGGCTCAGGTTCCAACTTTCAAAGACATATAATGCAGCTTTAAGGCCCTGTTTACACGGCGCGTATTTTGAGTGGAACCGCTCCTTTCTCTCTGCGTCTTTGCTTATCGCCTACACGAGTCCACAAAGAGGGGGGCTTTGACTCCGATGGTTTTTGAACCCAGCCTCCAGAGTGGAGGTTTTTCGCTGACCCCCCGCTGATAATGTAAACATCTCCCGCAGAGCTTTTGTTTGAACACATGCATGCAGCACGCACGCGCAGACAGCCGGCATTTTAACAATGGCGGTGGACAGTGGACACACGCACCACTTTCTGAACTATAGCTGATGGAATATATTTTGATTCTCATATTTAATTATTCTACACCTTACCTGCATCTGTGTTGGAAGAGAGCCAGCTGCCTGGATCCAGTTGTCGCTGTTAACGAGGCAGTCGGACATTTCACGTGTCACGCTGCACTATAACATACTAAATGTGCTATATATTAACAGTTTAACAATAATAAACAGTATTTATGTTAGCGTGGGAGATATTTAAATTTATCTGAGCTAAATGAAGCTATCTGGACTCGTTACGTCATGCCTAACATGCTGCTGAAAATGAAGACACCAGGTTGATTTTTAATTTATTTGTTTATTCAACACCACAAACTCATGTCACAAACACTGAGAATTAAATTGAACACTTTTAAAAACACGTTAACCGAACTTTAATGAACTGGACTCTGTTGTTTTCATCCTGGTGGACACTGGACCCAGATCCGAACCGCCGGTCCGCTTCGTGGAACGACAGCTTCGACCTCGCAGGAAAAAAATAAAAATAAAACCTCAGTTGGTTGTTCTGTGATCGAACTAAACACAAGGAAACATTATTAAGAACATTGTTTACCTTGTAGCGCTGCTGGAAATCAGCTGATTCTCACGGAGTAAAGTCCAACATCGTCACTCGGTTCTGGTTCTGCTCAGCAACTGGTGTGCAGCTTGTTAGATGAAGCGGTCCCACTTGGTGTCAAATCTGTTGACTCTTATCCAAATTCCAGCTTTAACTTGTTGTTAACTTGTTGACAACAACTTGTAGTTAGCTGATTTTAGCCAGAGAGGAAAACAGACGAGGCACGCTGCCTCGGTGCTCTGTTTACCTCAGGCAGCACGCATGCGCAGTAGTGAAGGTTCCAAAAATCACAGCGCCATCTAATGGCCCAGCATGGTAACTACAGTGAAATCATGAGGACGGGGGGTGGGGGGGAGAGAGTCGTATCCACAGAATTCGCCCGTGTCAACGCAAAACTTTTCACCTAATTAACATACCCAAAACATCCGTTTCCCCCACACAGTGTCCGTGTAAACAGGGCCTAAATCTGATTCTCAGACAGTTCACACCTGTTGAGAACAGAGTAGATGCTTCTGTGAATTAGAGTAACAAAGACCTTAAGAAAACCCCTACTGTTAAGGTGTGATGTGTTAATTCGTCAATTTACATAGGCTGGGTATGTTATCTCAGGTATGTGTGGGCGTTATCTCAGCTTCCAATTTACATAGGTTGGTGCATCGCATGTCAGCCTGTTTATTACTTCACTGTCCCACAGCCTGCTTCTTGAATTGAAAAAGCCCTTTGGATAGAGGGTGAAACGTTTTCTGTAACAAATAAAGTCCAGTTGTTTTTGTATTGAACACTTGTTCTGATTACTGTATAGAGAAGGTTAGACACAACAAGCAAAAATAACTGTTTAATACTTCTAAGATAAATACGAATGTGTTATATGAAAAAAGCTCCATTAACTCCATTTCACTAACACTAAAAAGCAAAAACAAGCTAATGGTCTGTATGAAAATTGTTACTCCCGATTGAATCTATGTTTGAGACAAGTAAAGTTTAGCAAGGTTAAATCCACATTACTGTCACACACTGAAGGTTCTTCTTCACATTTAACACACATGAAATGCTCAGCACTAGGCCTGTCACGATAACAAATGTTGCTGGGCTATTAATTATCTCAGAAATTATTGTGATAAACAATAATATTGTTTGAAATTTAACAATAATTAGTAATTGTCAAATTTAAGAAGAAATGTTGGTTAATTTGTTTTGAGTGCAGTATCTTTTTTGACCACCAGATGGCAGGATAAGACTGTTTGAACAGAAAGATGGATAGTGAGGGAGCGAGCAGTGAGTCTCTTTAGAAAAATGGGAGGGTGGCCCCTTGATGTGACATGGGCTGCCTTTCCTTTTTTTCAGTTCCCAAAATGTCGGACGCTCGGTGCAGTTTGAGCTCTTTAGCATAAAATTTTTCACAAAAATCTTTTAATTAAAATAGATAAATAAATAAATCAGTAAAAAAGTTCTCAGCTTCTTTTTGCAGAGAAAAATAAAATTTTACACAAAGACTGGGTTCAACTGTGAATTGTGGAGCTTCGACAAGACGGGAGGTGAAATTGGTGAAATGACACCTGTTTATTCTTATCAGAACAAGCGCTTAATACAAAAACAACTGGACTTTATTTGTTGCAGAAAACGTTTCACCCTTTTGAATTGAATTGAAAAAGCCCTTTGGAAAAAGGGTGAAATGTTTTCTGCAACAAATGAAGTCCAGTTGTTTTTGTATTGAGCACTTGTTCTGATTTTATCATGTCCTGGACGACTGAGAATCTTCACCTGTTTATTCTTATGTTACTCTCTGAAAACTTGTATGCATTTGTAACATAACGCTATGCATTGCTTACACTTGGAAAAAAAAAAGAAGAGTGCAACTAAGTCTTTATAAAACAAACCCTATGTATTTACTCAGTGCAAAGCTTCTAGACCACAGGAGCTCTCCTTTTGACTGAAAACATCTGAGGCTACAGCCCAGTCGGTTTAGGTTAACCACAATAATGATCAATAAATGTATCAATAATAGTGATTTTTTTTAATGATTCAAAGCTGTTTATCTTCATTTCAAACGTGTACTTCAGTAGATCAAAACATAAATGTGGGGATACGGACAAGGTGGTTGCAAAGTAGGTCAAGAAGGGTATTGTGTGGGTGGAAGTGGGCAACAAAAGAACATGCACGACCTAGTTCTGCAAGCCGTGCACTCAAAGGTTTTACGTTTTTTTAATTTTGCTGCGCAAAAAGTGGCTGCAGTTTGTTAGTTGCCTGGTCACAAACACTCACAGATTGCAACCTGTCTCACCTGTCCTGAGAGGTTGTAGTTAAACCCCAGTTCCCTGGAGATGGTCCAGTTTGCATGATCTTCTACTGCGTTCATATCTGGATATTTGACAGGACTGCTAAAGTGGTCAAACTCCAGCTCAAGACATGGTGTTTCCTAAACAAACATTAAATACATGCTCACAAAAACACTTTCAAGCTTTTTTATGACACTTGTTTTTTTTATTATTATTTTGAAAAGATCAGAAATATTAAAACCTTATTGGGATTGGAACCAGTGACTCCTATAGGGTTGAGGAGGTCTTCAAGACCATGAGGGACGGGCCACAGATTCAGAGCCATCTTGTTGGCCACCAGATTGTGAGTGTAATCAAACAGATTGATGTTACCCCAAGCTAGAGGGCAGTGTTCCTGGGAAACAAAACACAAACAAGGAAGGTAAATACATACAAATCTCAAAGTTTTAATGGGAAAGAATGCAAGAGTATAATCATTTCTGAATGTCACAGACAAAATGTTGCCCAGTGCATAACTAGGATGACGCAGCTGCAATATCCGACCTTAAAAAGTGTAGCCATATTTTAAAGTAATGTGAATTTCTTCTAATACAATTTTATGATTATGTTAATCAAACCTACCAATAACATATCAATTGCCAAAGTCTTTTTCACAAAAGGTTAGTGATGTACCCAGGCGACAAAAACCGCCAGACTGAATTACGTACAGCCAGCCAGTCAAAATGCGCCTATTTATAGTACGTAAGTGCTGGAACAAAGGACAGATGCAGTAAACTGTTTATCTTTAATTCAGACAGGGCATGAAAGAGCATCTGCTAAACTGACATCAAACCTTGCTTCACGGTGCAGGAGACAGGACTCATCCTAGGTGTCTGTTACAATATCCATGTCTGGCATTCACCGAGACACTCCACACACATTCACATACACAGATATACAGAAACACCTTCCAAATTTTGAACAACTACTGCTCAAACATAAAAATACTAAAACACTAACCAAGTAAGCTTTTTTCACATTATTAATTAATTTTGTTTATTTTATTTACATTTATTTTAGCTTTCGTTTTTTTTTAAGAAGTTTGATATATTCTAATTTGTTTTAAAAAGCATGTCCATGTCCATGTCCATGTCCTACTCATGTGGTTTGCACAGGGGAAGAAAAAAAAGTGCCTCTAAACATGAATGTTAAAACTTCCTCTTGCTGGTTATGTCTACAAGCTGATGGTTCCTGCTACCACAGTGCCCTGACTGATTAGTAATTAAACAGAGCCAAAGATGACACCACAGCTTCCATTTATCACGGACACATGTACTCAGACAGACACACAAAGTAGATCACTTTCATACTCACACACCACCATACACAAAAGGCACGTATACACATACATGTCCTGGGTAGGTTAGTGTGCTATTTGTGAGACAATGCTTGTAATACCATATACTTATGCCCCTTTTCCACCGCTCAGTGTGGGTTGGATCAGATCGGCTCAATTCGGTTCGTCTCACATGCAGTTCTGTTTCCACAGCTTTTTTTTAATGAAATAGACCCGCCTGACACGCGTGCACGTGACAAACCTACAGATTTGACCACTACGTGGCATTATTAAGGAACGGTTAAGCTCAAGAACCCTCGTGCTATAAAGCCAGCTATGAAATATATTTTTTACATCTGTTTATTTAGCTACATTTTAAGGAAATAAACCGGCCCAACACGCGCACGTGCGTGCACGTGGCGATCCCACTTTTTAAATCCTGCAGTTTTGAGCATTACGTTAATTTATTAAGGACGCGTTCAGCTTAAGACCCATCTTTGCTATAATTTTAAAAACATATAATTGTTTTTACAGTGTTAATCATGTAAAGTACTTCCGTGTTCGCTCCCTCGCTTCAGTGAAAGCCAGCTCCAGTCCACACGGACTCCTGCTCCCGGCGCGGTAGCGCGTGGGTCATCACTCCTCAGAAATGAGACCAAAATCCTGGTGCTGCGCAGCTCGGAATATCTGGTGGAAATGCCGTCAGCGCGCGTCTGGCACGCAAATATTACACAATAACCGACCCGCGCCGACCGGTGGAAAAGGGGCATTAGATGGTAACAATTATTGTGCGGTCTGTATTACTATTTACCTTCACTTTTTAAATGTGTATCTAGGCCCAAATGGTGTGTACAAAATAACTATAGATTATATTACCCTGATACATGCTCAATAATCCAGGTAGAAAAATCTAAAAAAGCTAAGTCTGGTCCTCTGGACATTCAAAAAACAAAACAAAACAAAGCAAAAAATTTGTAGTATACAGCAGCTCAGACTGAGGAAGTATTTCGGACGAAAGACGAAACGTTTCTACAATTTTTTTTGCTTTGTTTTGTTTTGTTTTTTGAATGTCCAGAGAACCAGACTTAGCTTTTTTAGATATAGATTATATTATATATTATTTATTTATACATTATATTGACGGTTTTCTTTCTTACTTCTTTTGCTCCCTTTCTGCCCTTGACTGAGCAGATGGAGAGGCAAAGTCTGGCAGCTCGGGGGATGTCAGGGATGTACATGTCATAGGTGAGCCACTCGTTCCACCTACAGAAAGAACGACGGAGATACTTTATTAGACAAGCCCACACAGAAGAAAATTAATTAGTAGAAGCTGAAAAAGTTTTTAAAAGCAATTATCTGTACACTTAGTGTTCAGCTGGGTAAATCTGGTATCCTTAAACCAGTGGTTCCCAACCCTGGTCCTTGCGGAACACCATCCTGCATATTTTAGTTGTTTCTCTGCTTTAACACACTTGATTCCGTGATTTACTTCCTCAAGTTCTGCAGAAACCTGTTAATCACCCATGCATTCAAATCAGGTGTGCTGGAGCGGAGAAGTAACTAAGCCATGCAGGATGGTGTTCCTCAAGGACCAGGGTTGGGAACCGCTGCCTTAAACAACGTATAGACACTGCAAAAACTATTTCAGGTAACTCTCATTCATTCCAGTTTTTATTTTTTTATTTTAACTACAGAGAATTAATTTATAAATACATTTTACTGTGATACAAGAGACAATCAAGATGTTAAATAGTAATTTAATATACAAATCGGATTCCAAAAAAGTTGGGATACTAAACAAATTGTGAAAAAAAAACTGAATGCAATGATGTGGAGATGGCAAATGTCAATGTTTTATTCGTAATAGAACATTTAGTTGACAGATCAAAAGTTTAATCTGAGTAAATGTAACATTTTCACCGTGTCTACAAATCCCAAAAAAGTTGGGACAAGTAGCAATAAGTGGCTGGAAAAAGGAAATTGAGCATATAACGAACAGCTGGAAGACCAATTAACACTAATTAGGTCAATTGACAACATGATTGGGTATAAAAAGAGCTTCTCAGAGTGTCAGTGTCTCTCAGAAGCCAAGATGGTAAGAGGATCACCAATTCCACCATTGTTGCGCAGAAAGATAGTGCAGCAATACCAGAATGGTGTTACCCAGCATAAAATAGCAAAGACTTAAGTTATCATCATCAACCGTGCATAACATCATCAAAAGATTCAGAGAATCTGGAACAATCGCTGTGCGTAAGGGTCAAGGCCGTAAAACTCTACTGGATGCTCGTGATCTCCGGGCCCTTAAACGTCACTGCACCTCAAACAGGAATGCCACTGTCAAGGAAATAACAGAATGGGCTCAGGAATACTTCCAGAAAGCATTGTCAGTGAACACAATCCACCGTGCCATCCGCCGTTGCCAGCTGAAACTCTACAGTGCAAAGAGGAAGCCATTTCTAAGCAAGCTCCACAAGCTCAGACGTTTGCACTGGGCCAGGGGTCATTTAAAATGGAGTGTGGCAAAATGGAAGACTGTTCTGTGGTCAGATGAGTCACGATTTGAAGTTCTTTATGGAACACTGGGACGCCATGTCATCCGGACCAGAGAGGACAAGGATAGCCCAAGTTGTTATCAACGCTCCGTTCAGAAGCCTGCATCACTGATGGTATGGGGTTGCATGAGCGCTTGTGGCATGGGCAGCTTGCATGTCTGGAAAGGCACCATTAATGCAGAGAACTATGTTCAGGTTCTAGAACAACATATGCTCCATCTAGACGTCATCTCTTTCAGGGAAGACCCTGCATTTTTCAACAAGATAATGCCAGACCACATTCTGCAGCAATCACAACATCATGGCTACGTAGGAGAAGGATCCAGGTACTGAAATGTCCAGCCTGCAGTCCAGATCTTTCACCTATAGAGAACATTTGGCGCATCATAAAGAGGAAGGTGCGACAAAGAAGGCCCAAGACGATTGAACAGTTAGAGGCCTGTATTAGACATGAATGGGAGAGCATTCCTATTTCTAAACTTGAGAAACTGGTCTCCTCTGTCCCCAGACGTCTGTTGAGTGTTGTAAGAAGAAGGGGGATGCCACACAGGTAAAAATGGACTTGTCCCAACCTTTTGGGGGATTTGTTGATGCCATGAAATTTTGCAGATGATGTGGTCCTACTAGCTTCATCAGTTCGTGATTTACAACTTTCACTGGAGCGGTTTGCAGCCGAGTGTGATGCGGCCGGGATGAGGATCAGTTCCTCCAAATCCGAGGCCATGGTCTTGAGCCGGAAAAGGGTAGCATGCCCTCTCCGGGTCGGGGAGGAGGTCCTGCCCCAAGTGGAGGAGTTTAAGTATCTCGGGATCTTGTTCACGAATGAGGGAAAACTGGAGCGTGAGATCGATAGGCGGATAGGTGCAGCGTCCGCAGTGAAGCGGGCGCTGTACCGGTCTGTCGTGGTGAAGAGAGAGCTGAGTCAAAAGGCAAAGCTCTCAATTTACCGATCGATCTACGTTCCCACCCTCATCTATGGTCATGAGCTTTGGGTTATGACCGAAAGAACAAGATCTCGGATACAAGCGGCTGAAATGAGTTTTCTCCGCAGGGTGGCTGGACTCTCCCTTAGAGATAGGGTGAGAAGCTCAGTCATCCGGGAGGGACTCGGAGTAGAGCCGCTGCTTCTCCACATCGAGAGGAGCCAGTTGAGGTGGCTCGGGCATCTGGTTAGGATGCCTCCTGGACGCCTCCCTGGTGAGGTGTTCCGGGCATGTCCCACCGGGAGGAGACCCAGAGGAAGACCCAGGACACGCTGGAGGGACTATGTTTCTCGGCTGGCCTGGGAACGCCTTGGGATTCCCCCGGAGGAGCTGCTCCAAGTGGCTGGGGAGAGGGAAGTCTGGGCCTCCCTACTTAGGCTGCTACCCCCGCGACCCGACCC
>JBBPBX010000662.1:42622-68487 GCA_038048925.1 Garcialebias charrua
TGAGCTTTGGGTTGTGAAGAACGAGATCTCGGATACAAGCGGCTGAAATGAGTTTTCTCCGCAGGGTGTCTGGACTCTCCCTTAGAGATAGGGTGAGAAGCTCAGTCATCCGGGAGGGACTCGGAGTAGAGCCGCTGCTTCTCCACATCGAGAGGAGCCAGTTGAGGTGGCTCGGGCATCTGGTTAGGATGCCTCCTGGACGCCTCCCTGGTGAGGTGTTCCGGGCATGTCCCACCGGGAGGAGACCCAGAGGAAGACCCAGGACACGCTGGAGGGACTATGTTTCTCGGCTGGCCTGGGAACGCCTTGGGATTCCCCCAGAGGAGCTGCTCCAAGTGGCTGGGGAGAGGGAAGTCTGGGCCTCCCTACTTAGGCTGCTACCCCCGCGACCCGACCCCGGATAAGCGGAAGAAAATGGATGGATGGATGGATGGATCTGCCATTTAAAAAAAAAGTCTTTTCATCACATTTGATCAGAAACAGACTCAACTTTCTTTTTAAAAGAGCCACCTGAAGGTATTCCTTAGTTCTCACCTGTGTAACACTGACAAAGATATAGGACGTCTCCTCCTGTAGAAGGTGATGGAGAGGATATTTTCTAGCCTCCTTGAACAGTTCATGTTTGATGGTATTGAGTGTAGCCTCACGGAGACACTCCAGCGTCAGAATCATCCCATTGGGTAGTAGGCAGTCCACCAAAATTCTGCGCATACACAGAAAGCATCATTGCACTCACAAGAAACATTAAACATTTACTTTGTTCCAGAAAGACTATTTAGGTGGAGTCACACCTCGGAGGCATCAGGTGGATGCCCCATAGCTCCCCTGAGGATGGTCTGGGAGGCATCTTCTTCTTGGTCTCAGCTCAGTTATACAATGAAGCTGTAGAGTGCAACCTAAAAAAGATCAACACTTCAAAGCAAGTTCTAATTAATAACATAATGTACAGACTGAAAGCTGTATTTAATATCAGTCCAAGTGAAAACCTGTCAAAATTGTATTAATTTCAAAAGCTGAAATGCATTTTGTTAGTTGAATAGAGATGACTTGATGTAAGTGTTCAGACTACTATTTGGGCAGTCACCTTCAAAAAATAAAAATAAAACAGCTCACAATTTCTGTTTAAGGATGTGTGCTCATCATAGTGTTACAAGGAGGAACATGTGATTAAACTGTACATTGTATTTAAAAAAAGAAAAGAAAAACTAAGCAACAAAACTGAAACTGGTTTAAGATATATATTTTATTAAATCTGACAAGCACAACAATAAAGCTTGTCGAATGTCAAAATTTAGTTACTTTTGATCCAATGTGAACCGATTATCAGAGCACTATTTGCTAAATGTTTATCAGTCCTGCAGTCTTGTTTTAGTTCAGACAAATATGAGGGGATGATACAAATAATACATTACAAACTTTTATTGCAAATGACATCACAGATCTCTTTTGCAAGGGAGGCCTGGGCCTGAAGGCAGCCTAACATGCAGGTTTTTGGTTTGTGGGAAGAAACCGGAATACCCGGAAAAAAAACCACGCAAGCACGAGAAGAACATGCAAACTCCACACAGAAAGATCCCAGGTACAAACGGGGATTGGACCTTCTTGCTGTGAGGCAACTGTGCTAACCACTGAGCCATCATGCTAAAATACTCAGAAACTAATTGCGGAGACGCCAAGGAATTTAAATGTTATTTACCATTCATCTATTTTTGTCACTTAACAACGGGTACACTTATTACCCTTATGTTTTTATTAGGAAAATGTGTTAATAGTGTATAAATTAAACAAATAAACCTGTATTGTATTTGCTTGCATTTAAAGGTAGATAAACTATTTATTGAGTGTCATCTGAAAAGTACGGTGGCCGAGGGGTGCAAACGCGCAGCAAAAACAGAACAGCACGCTGCAAAAAGAAAACAGCGTTCCAAAAGTTGAAACACACATCAAAATGAAAACAACAGCGTTCCAAAAGTTGAAACACACATCAAAATGAAAACAACAGCGTTCCAAAAGTTGAAACACACATCAAAATGAAAACAACAGTGTTCCAAAAGTTGAAACACGCATCAAAATGAAAACAGCGCTCCAACAGATGAGGCGCACTGCAAAAGATAAGTCGCGCTCCCAAAAGGGGACGACCTGCAAATACAGAACGAGCTGCAAATAGAAAAGCCACAACGGAAGTGCTCCAGACCACTAGGGGCAGTCGAACAAAGAACAAATCATAAAGCATATTATACTTTTCGGAATGGCACTAGTTGTGTATTTTAACTCCCACAGTCCAAAAAAAACATGCATGTTAGGCTGATTGGTAACTCTAAAATTGACCCTGGATGTGAGTGAAACAGGTCCCTCTTGTAAATGAGTCCCCGTGGCTCAATGAGGCTAGCCTGTGTAAATAAAGGTTGAATGAATGAATGAAAAAAAGAATATTTTACACTACATCGGAACTGTCACGTTGTATCTGTTTTAATAGTGTGCGGAGGAGGATCAATACATGGATGCCAAGTTGGGTCAATGGTTAAAGAGATTGCCTTGAATGCGGGAGACCCTGGTTCAATTCCCAGTCTTGGAAATTTTGTGGTAATAATTTCTTTTTTTTTTAAGCCTTTTGTTTTGGATAGATCGGGTGAAATAGATAAATACATCTACATGTTTATTCTTTGTTGTTGCTTGGTTCGATCTATCCAAAACAAAAGGCTTAAAAAAAAAAGTAATAACAGAAAATTTCCAAGACCAGGGATTTGAACCAGGGTCTCCCACATTCAAGGCAATCTCTTTAACCATTGACCCAACTTGGCATCCATGTATTGATCCTCCTCCGCACACTATTAAAACAGATACAACGTGACAGTTCCGATGTAGTGTAAAATATTCTTTTTTTTCATTCATTCATTCAACCTTTATTTACACAGGCTAGCCTCATTGAGCCACGGGGACTCATTTACAAGAGGGACCTGTTTCACTCACATCCAGGGTCAATTTTAGAGTTACCAATCAGCCTAACATGCATGTTTTTTTTGGACTGTGGGAGTTAAAATACACAACTAGTGCCATTCCGAAAAGTATAATATGCTTTATGATTTGTTCTTTGTTCGACTGCCCCTAGTGGTCTGGAGCACTTCCGTTGTGGCTTTTCTATTTGCAGCTCGTTCTGTATTTGCAGGTCGTCCCCTTTTGGGAGCGCGACTTATCTTTTGCAGTGCGCCTCATCTGTTGGAGCGCTGTTTTCATTTTGATGCGTGTTTCAACTTTTGGAACGCTGTTGTTTTCATTTTGATGTGTTTCAACTTTTGGAACGCTGTTGTTTTCATTTTGATGCGTGTTTCAACTTTTGGAACACTGTTGTTTTCATTTTGATGCGTGTTTCAACTTTTGGAACGCTGTTTTCTTTTTGCAGCGTGCTGTTCTGTTTTTGCTGCGCGTTTGCACCCCTCGGCCACTGTAATTTTCCTCAAAGACCCCGCTTTTTACTTCCTAGCTAATCTGGGACACCCCAATACCTCGCTACTCCCCTCTCCCAAAATACTCAATCAGATCTATTCATCTCTCTTTATCAAATTATTAAAAGAATAAAGTAAATATCATAATTAATATTATAAATAATCGTAGTGTAAATAATAATAAAAAAGTTACACACTTTTATTTGTAAAAGGTATAAATTGCTAGTTGTACAACAGAAACCAGAACACTGTTTTGAAAATTACTCACATCGATCCAGACGGCACACAGTGTGATGTCATAACAAAGCACTCTTAAAATGACAGTACAGATTTTAGTTTTTGGCATAATACGTTATAGAAAATGCTTAAAACACAACGAAAATGAGGGTTCTTCAGTGTTCATCAGGATGTGGTGAAAGTTCAAACCTTTTAATTATACAAACCGGATTCCAAAAATGTTGGAACCCTAAACAAATTGTGAATAAAAACTGAATGCAATGATGTGGAAGTGCCAACGTCGAATATTTTATTCAGGATAGAACACAAATCACTGATCTTCTTACAATACTCAACAGACGTCTGGGGACAGAGGAGACCAGTTTCTCAAGTTTAGAAATAGGAATGCTTTCCCATTCATGTCTAATACAGGCCTCTAACTTCAATGGTCTTGGGCCTTCTTTGTCGCACCTTCCTATTTATGATACGCCAATTGTTCTCTATAGGTGAAAGATCTGGACTGCAGGCTGGCCATTTCAGTACCCGGATCCTTCTCCTACGTAGCCATGATGTTGTGATTGCTGGAGAATGTGGTCTTGCATTATCTTGTTGAAAAATGCAGGGTCTTCACTAGGGTTGGGCATCGTTTGAATTTGAGCGATTCCGGTTCCGATTCCGATTCTTCGTTTCGATTCCGATTCTTTTCGATTCTCGGTTCCGATTCTTTTTGTAGGCGGGGTTACAAAAAGACGTGTCAATTCAATTCAGTTCAGTTTATTTATACTGTATAGCTCCAAGTCACAACAGAAGTTGTCTCAGGGCACTGAACAGAAACAATCAAATATAAAAATAATAAGTTAACAGAAACTTTAATATAAAAATAATGGTAACACTATTTATCTGAGGAGACTACATTGAGTTTAACTCCATGTTATAAAAAAGCTACAGTAGTTAGCCAGAGTTATTTCAGGATGAAATAATTTGAACTTCTGTTTGAATTTAATGCTATGAACTTTTTCCTTTTTGTTACATTTACTATGAATTTCTCACAGGGCAGATTAGAGCCAACATGAAGCACTTTGGTGTGGACTTGTTCCTGTTGAAAGTGCTTTATAAATAAAATGGTATGGTATGGTAACATGGAGGACTCACCAACATATATTATTATTATTATTACTATTATACATATAATATTGTCCAGTGTCTGATGCTGCAGTCATGTTACTGAGCTCCCACTGATGGGCTAACCTGGTTCCACCACAGCAGCAGGATCTTCAGACAGAACAGCTGGTGGGATGTCCTGGTATCTGCAGCCCTCTCTCCATTTGTTTCTTCATGGACATGGAGCTGTGAAATTATGTTGTGCCCTTTCCTCAGCAAAACGCTCCTCCAGTGGAGACTTTCTGGACAGACTGCAGGGAGGTTCCTAAACAAACAACAGGTTTATCAGTATTATCAGTAAAAAGAGATTATTAAATCATTTTTAAGACTGAGAATGTGTACAATTATTAGCTCTGTTGTTATTGCCTAACTAACCTATTCAATAATTCTTCAAACTGTGACATTCACTCATAATGGAATGAAAGAGAACATAAACAGAAATTATATAATAATGAAAACTAGAGACATTAAAACATTTTAAAAGACACAGAGAACTTTAAATGGATTAAGAATGTTAATAAGTGTTGGATTTGAGTGCAATGTAAGTGCAATCCATGGTTGAATCCACATCTGAAAAGGGATGCAACCTTTTCACAACATATGCTGTAACAGTTCTGTGGCACTCTTCATTCACTGACGTTTTTACCTTGGACGCTGGTGAACACTGTGAAGCCATTTCAGGTCGTTTGTCTAAGAAAAAATACAAGCTAACGTTAGCATCGTGTTTGTATTTGAGCTGACTTACCGCTTTAAGCGGAGTATAACTTGTTAGCTGCCTTAATGTTGGTATGAGATGTAGTTTATAGTTTATTTATTTACCTGATGGAGTCGAAGAGGTAGCGATTAGCGAAAAGTTCGGCGGAGCGTTTTGCAGACGGACCACTCTGTACTTCCGGTCGGATACGAAGCGAAAATAATCCGGTGGAGCGCGTCAAAGACGGGACACTATTTTACTTCTCCACCCTCCTTTGCATGATAGAAAATTATTGCAAGTGCTGCACTGACCTGACTGGTCATTTTATTAATTAGTACGCTTTCGATCGCGGAATGCTCACTTCCGGTGGATTCTTCTTCGTTGGTTTTCGGCGGAGCTACTTCCGGTCGGCTAACTAGCATCGAACATAGGAATCGCAAATTAATATTTTGAACGATTCCGGGAAAACCGGACAGTTAGTCCCGGTTCCGAACGATTCTCGATTCTCGATGCCCAACCCTAGTCTTCACTGAAAGAGATAACGTCTAGATGGGAGCATATGTTGTTCTAGAACCTGAACATAGTTCTCTGCATTAATGGTGCCTTTCCAGACATGCAAGCTGCCCATGCCACAAGCGCTCATGCAACCCCATACCATCAGTGATGCAGGCTTCTGAACGGAGCGTTGATAACAACTTGGGCTATCCTTGTCCTCTCTGGTCCGGATGACATGGCGTCCCAGTGTTCCATAAAGAACTTCAAATCGTGACTCATCTGACCACAGAACAGTCTTCCATTTTGCCACACTCCATTTTAAATGACCCCTGGCCCAGTGCAAACGTCTGAGCTTGTGGAGCTTGCTTAGAAATGGCTTCCTCTTTGCACTGTAGAGTTTCAGCTGGCAACGGTGGATGGCACGGTGGATTGTGTTCACTGACAATGCTTTCTGGAAGTATTCCTGAGCCCATTCTGTTATTTCCTTGACAGTGGCATTCCTGTTTGAGGTGCAGTGACATTTAAGGGCCCGGAGATCACGAGCATCCAGTAGAGTTTCACGGCCTTGACCCTTAAGCCTCCAGTATAGCTCTGCGTTGGGCCGAACGCCGCTCGACGCACTCGTGCTACGCGCAGGCAGTTCACAGTATAGCTCAGCGTGAGGCTCCAGCAGCAACAGCAAGGTGGATCGTTTACCTACGGGACAAACTGAGGTAGCTGATTGGTCATTTGCTGACACGCCTACTGAATTGATTGACATGTCGGATGGGGGAAAAAAAGGCACGAGCTGCGCAACGGTTTTCTGTGTTTATATTGTAATGAATGACGCCAACACTGCAGACGGAGTCCAGCCAAACGGGGTTTATTCAGAAACAGGGAAGAGCTGCTTTTACCGAGGCTGCAGCTCACGCCTCAAAAGAAAATGCGGTACACACGCGAGCGAACACACTGCTAACAGCCTGCTAACAACAACACGCTCTCTTCGTCGTCTCTCTTTTTCCGGTCCCTCCTCCCTGCTCCTACCCCTCCCCTACCCCCACGACCAGTCCAACACATGAGGGCGGGGGTCAACAGAATCACAACAGCTCAACAGAACACAGTACAACTGAACAAATACACAGAAATACTTGGACCCAAAGCAGAACCAAACACAGGGTCGTTACACTACCCCCCCACTACTGAGTCCCTCGCCCACGAGGGGACAAACAAAGTCATCAAACCGTCTTGGAGCCCTCCTCGTCCGCTGCGGGCGAGCTCCCAGCGGCGCTACAGGCTCTGGGGCCGGGGCATCATTCGATGTCGGTGATAAGGCTTCTGGGGAGGTTGGCGGACGCACCAGAGACCCTGACCATTGGCCTTCTGGGGACTGAGGTGCAGACCTGCCTTGATAGGGGGCCAACCTGTCCCTGTGCAGAGCTACTCTTCTCCTGTTTTGGGGCATCTGAACTCTGTAGACCACCTCCCCCAGGCGCTCCAACACTCTGCAGGGACCCACCCACTGACTGTCCAGCTTCGGGCACCGTCCCTTCTTCCTACGAGGGTTGTACACCCAGACCAGCTCCCCTGGAGTGAAGTGTCGGCCCTTAGCCCTTACATCATAGTTCCGTTTCTGGCGCATGCCTGCTTGCTCCTGTTGCCTCCGGGCAAACGCATGGGCCGTCTCTAACCTGTCCTGAAGTTTCCGGGCATACTCGGGACCCGCTGGAACATCAGGTGCATCCGGCGGGCGCCCGAAGGACAGTTCGGCTGGTGTGCGCAGCTCCCTCCCCAACATGAGGAGCGATGGGGTGCATGCCGTGGAGTCCTGTACAGCTGAGCGGCATGCCATTAGCACCAGTGGCAGGTGCTCGTCCCAGTCCCGCTGATGCTCTGCTGTGAGGATGGCAGCTGCTGTCCCAGGGTGCGGTGGAACCTTTCCACTAGGCCGTCGCTCTGGGGATGTAATGGTGTCGTTCTTGTTTTGTGGATGCCAAGGCGGCTGCACATGACAGAAAACACCCGTGACTCAACATTTCTTCCTTGGTCACTATGAATACTGTCTGGCACCCCAAACCTGCTAATCAGGCCCCCAACCAAAGCATCTGCCACGGTCTCTGCTTCCTGATCAGGGATGGCATACGTCTCCGGCCATTTTGTAAAATAGTCTATAGCCGACAGGACATAACAGTTTCCCCTGTCTGAGCGTGGTAGGGGGCCCATGATGTCCACGGCCACTCGCTCCATCGGGGCTCCTACAACAAACTGTTGTAGGCGGGCGTGAGACTGACCTGTCGGCCCCTTCCGTGCCGTGCAGAGGTCACAGCGGCGGCAGAAATCCTCCACATCCCTCCTACACTGGCCCCAATAAAACCCCTGTCGGAGGCGACGGAGAGTTTTTGTGACACCAAAATGTCCAGACCCAGATGCTCCATGCACGCCCTGCAGGACTACGTCTTTCAGGCCTTTTGGGACTACAATCTGCCACCGCTCCTCACCTGTGGAGGGGTCCTTCCATGACCTCTGCAGTACTCCATCTTCCAGTTGTAGAGCCTCAAACTTGGACCACAACCCTTTAGTTGCCAGTGAGAGTCTAGCTACCTCCTCCCATGGCGGCTTCAGTTGCCTCTCCACCCATTGCAACACAGGCTGGATGTCAGGGTCCTGTTCCTGATGGTACCTCCAGCTGTCTGTGCCAACCACCTGCAGCTCTCTGCAGATCGGCAAGTCACTCTGACCTGATCCTCGATGGTTCTGATGCAGCTGTTCCTCCTCCAACCTCTCCCTCCGGTCACAGTAACTGCACCCCTATGTAGCGCAAGGCCGGTGGGAGAGGGCATCGGCATTGGCGTGCTTGGCTCCGGCCATATGAATGACTGAGAAGTTGTAGGATTGCAGCTCCTCCAACCACAGGGCCACCTGACCCTCAGGTTCTTTAAAATACATCAGCCACTGGAGGGCTGAGTGATCAGTCTTGATCGTGAATGACCAGCCACACAGGTAGTACTTAAAATGGCGTAGAGAAAGTACCACCGCCAGCAGCTCCCGCCTTGTCACACAGTAGCGCCTCTCAGCTTTGTTAAAGGCCCTGCTGAAATACCCCACCACTCTCTCACCCTCCTTCCCCAGCTGGGACAGGACCCCCCAACCCCCATGCCACTTGCATCCGTGTCGAGGATGAAGGGGAGGGAAGGGTCTGCAGGAGCGAGGACTGGGGACTCAGTCAGAGCTTGCCGCAGGCGGTCAAACGCTCCCTGGCACTGTTCAGTCCACACATAGTCTCTGTTCTTCTGGAGTAGTTGGAAAAGGGGGGCTGCTATACTTGCGAACCCCCGCACAAACCTCCTGTAATAAGAAGCTAGTCCCAGGAATTTTTAAGATCTCTCTTAGTCGTAGGGGATGGCCACTCTGCCACCATCTTTACTTTGTCCTCCATTGTACCGATCCCCTCTGTCATTCTACGTGAGTGAGGTTAGCCGCAGGACCTTGGAACAAGTCTTCACTCCAGCCTAAAGTTCTAAGTTTTATCCTTGCACACGAGTATTACCCAATGTGTCCGGAAGGTTAGGATTAAGGCTGAGACGAGGTAATTCACTTAGGCTTGTTCACTGTCTACATCTGCACATCACATCCTTTTCTTTCACCCCGATAGATAGCCTGACTTAGCAGAATGGAGTCAGATCGTATCTTCCAGAGAAACGTGCATTAAACGACAGCCTTACCCCTTGTAGATCGTAATTGTTTCCGGCCTAATAAATTTTAGGATCTTGGAAAGTAAGATCCTAGGATGTTGTTTATCTCTTTTTGGCTAATACAACCATTCAAAACCTCCAATAATTTTGTTGTTATCTTGAACCAAGTTTACCATCATTGAATATCACATGACTAAATGAAAAATCCAAATTTGTACGTTTTATGTTTCTTTAATTAATATTTGCAGGGGATTAACAGCATAAGCACTTCTTACTACAGAAAAGATTTCATCAAGTTACATGACTTGCATTCAAAAAGGTAAAAGATTCAACAGCTCACCAAAGATGTCCACCACACACTGGCTTTTGAGATATTTTCAGTCCATCCATCCATCCATCCATCCATCTTCTTCCGCTTATCCGGGGTCGGGTCGCGGGGGTAGCAGCCTAAGTAGGGAGCCCCAGACTTCCCTCTCCCCAGCCACTTGGAGCAGCTCCTCCGGGGGAATCCCAAGGCGTTCCCAGGCCAGCCGAGAAACATAGTCCTTCCAGCGCGTCCTGGGTCTTCCTCTGGGTCTCCTCCCGGTGGGACATGCCCGGAACACCTCACCAGATATTTTCAGTCTTTAATTAAATTTGAGTTGTAATCCATTCAATAATTTGTATAATTTTTAAAAAGTTGGTTTGTTCCACAATTATCTGATTCTAATCAAAACTGTTTAATTTCATCCAGATAATCTTGTTGTGTTCCAACTTGTGTTTTTATTTCCACTTACAAAACTGGTTTTGTAATCATCCACTTTAGGAAAAACTTGCTTTGTAATCCCACTAGGGAAATCTTCAGGTAATCCTGTTATAATCCAGTCAGAAAAGTCTGCACTTCCAGCAGACTGAATAAGTCTTCGTTGTGATTCAACAGAAAAACCTCCAGGTGATGCTGTTATGTTAAAAATCCCAGCTTTAATCCATCAAAACTGTTGCATTCCATAAAAAATCTGGTAATCCTTTTAGGCAAATCAATTATTCCACAAAAGTGTTATATCCATTCAAAAATGTTGTAATCCTTCATTTGTTCTGTGGTCCTGATGAAAAGTTGGTTTGTTCCACAATTATCTGATTCTAATCAAAACTGTTTAATTCCATCCAGGTAATCTTGTTGTGTTCCAACTTGTGTTTTTATTTCCACTTACAAAACTGGTTTTGTAATCATCCACTTTAGGAAAAACTTGCTTTGTAATCCCACCAGGGAAATCTTCAGGTAATCCTGTTATAATCCAGTCAGAAAAGTCTGCACTTCCAGCAGACTGAATAAGTCTTTGTTGTGATTCCACAGAAAAACCTCCAGGTGATGCTGTTATGTTAAAAATCCTAGCTTTAATCCATCAAAACTGTTGCATTCCATAAAAAATCTGGTAATCCTTTTAGGCAAATCAATTATTCCACAAAAGTGTTATATCCATTCAAAAATGTTGTAATCCTTCATTTGTTCTGCGGTCCTGATGAAAAGGCCTTCCTTAGCCGGCCGGAGCCTAAAAAGTACGCCGTGTACCCTTATCAAATACTACGAAACCTCAGGCCTCAGAACATAGACTTGGAATCTTCCAAAATGTTGATACCGTGTACAAGACTCCCTCTAAATTCCTTTTATTCTGTTGCTGACAGAAAGGAAGGAATCCTTAATCCGGAGCCTAAAAATGGAACATTATGTTCTTTTAGACTGTAAACTACCCACCCGCTTTACGCCTGACCTTTGATGTACTAAACTTCCTCCAAACTCCCTTCAATCTTCTGTGGTACTGATGAAAGGTCCTTAATAGTAGGATGGAGGAGATACAGGAGGCTTTTTTGCTGTTATATTAAATTTGATTTAATTTTAATCCTTTGGACAAGAACTGGGGATGATATTTCACAAAAAAGCAGCTTTAATTCATCAAAACTTGTTTATTTTCCATCATCTGTTCTGCGGTACTGACAAACAGGGCTTCAGAAGCGGTGTTCCCTTAGCTTAAACAAGCTGATAAGCCAAGACCCGTCAGAGCAGATCCCGATGCCGCAAACAGCACTTCTTTTGTCCAGGAGTAAACTCTTTTTGAATTAATCCAATCTTCTTAAAGTATCCAGCAAATTCAACTAATTCTTCATGACTTCAGCAACTTCAGCAAATTGTATTCCATAATTATTGTTGAATCTAATCAAGAGATGTTGTTTTGTTCCACAAAAAAATATTTTCAGATCAGGAAAAATAGTATTCCACAAAAAAGCAGCTTTTAATCCATCATTGGTTCAGTCGAACCGACGAGAGGCCCTCAACAGCAGAGCGGAGATAAAAAGTACACCGTGTTCCCACAACGTAAACAGCCTCGCGGCAGCCCGTCAGCGCTCGGTTCTCCCAAAATTCATTTAATTTTTCACCAAACAAAGTTATCCTTGTGACTGACTTTTCTTTATGCAGAAAGAGGCTTTTTTGCTGTCATAATAATTTTAATATAAATTTAGTTGTGGATAAAACTGGGAATATATCCTACCTTTTTTTGTCAGAAAGTGCCACAAGGGATTTCCAAAAGAATAGGAAAATTTATTCCATCTCTGAAGCTGGTCCAATTTTGAAGGATTTGGAAATATCCAGACTGAGAGGCAAAAGTTATTCCTTGTTGGTCAAAGAAAAATCCTTTTTCAGATAATCCATCTTCTTCTTTTCAGCTTCCAGAGTTCAGTCCATGATCCACAAGAGTTCTTCAAAAGTCCAAAACTCAGCAAAATTTCTCTTCTCAAACCTCCTTATTTATGCTCTAACCGGAGGACTTCAGCCCCCACTTACAGACGCTATGTCACTTTTCTATCATTCTATTGGTCAATGTTGAGGTAATGTTTTACACCTCCTCCACCCTCTCGGACTCTGATGACCTAATGCTGTTTCAACTCTCAACCCTCCCTTCGCATGAAAACTCTGGTCACCTTTCACCCATTTTTGGAAAACCACCTTTTAGCGAGCCGTAAATCTTACAAAACATACATTAATCACATCATTATACTCACAATACTATAATCATGCATCTTCAGTTAATTACTTGACACACACTTCACATATTCAATCACTTATCACACTTTGTTTCATATAAGAACACTTTTTTTATATAATTATATGTGTTTGATTTAGAAGTGAACTGTTTATTAAGAGCCTTAAAACTCCTCCGTAGCTCTTCCTCTGTGAGTTTGTAAAAGTGTGCACTTTTTTATCTCATCTGACCTATTTTTCTGCTCCGAGCAGACCTCAGCTGTTTATCTATGTGTGTGCGTGCGTGCGCGTGTGTGCACGTGTGTGTACTCTGTCTGGTGAGAGGCCGTATGTTTAGGTAAATATGAGGCCTGCTCCAATCACTTACTACCTAAATCACCCTAAATAATCATATATTACCATAATCATATGGACTAGTTCTGTATGACATCAACACAGCAAAACCAACAGCAGAAAGGTTTCCCTCTGCAACCTTCTTGCGTTCTTATCTACTTGACCTAATTCTGTTCAGGCCTCCTCCTGGGCCTGAGTGAACATGCATATATGACCTTTGCTGTGCGCAGGCATAGCAAGGCTTGCTGTGTTACTACAGAGGACAGAGCACGTTCTATCTAACTAACCACAAATAACTATAACAGGTTTAACTAATAATGTTTGTTCAAACCACAAAGACGAGGCACCAGAATACAAACAAAAGTTACAAAGCATACTCCATGTTTCCTCTGTCAGTAAATTAAAAATGCCATGATTAGAACCAAGGTTTAAAAACCATATATAAAAATTGTGTTTCTGTACACCCTGTACTCAGGGCCTGTGAGTGATCATATATGTGTTATTAATCTGGTTGTGTGTGTGTGTGCCTGAACGGGAATTTGCTGTGTGTCTTAAGTCAGTCTGTTTTCAACATAAAAGTCCTGCACACTTTGACAACTCTCTGCCGACTCGGTGGCCCAGAAACGACACCTCTTGTTGCATAAAGTGACACTTATCTGGGTGGAGTCTCAGGCCCGCTGCTCTAATTCTCTCCAGCACTACAGAGTGAGTCCATAGCCATTGCAAAAGAGGAGCCATGGACCATTATATCATCCAGATACACCAGACACTCCTGGCGAGGAATGTCAGCCAGCGTCTGGTCCATCAACCTGGAAAAGGTGGCAGGTGCATTGCACAGTCCAAACGGGAGCACCTTAAACTGCCAGAGTCCCCGCCCCGTACAAAAAGCAGTCTTAGGTCTGGCACTTGTTGCTAGGGGGACCTGGTAATAACCGCTCCGAAGGTCCAGAGACGAGAACCAGTTGGAGCCGGACACCAGGTCTAGTGACTCGTCGACCCTAGGCAGTGGATATGAGTCTTTCTCAGTCACCCCGTTCAGTGGTCTGTAATCAACACACAAACGCCACTCTCCATTCTTTTTGGGCACCATGACAACAGCAGATGCCCAGGGGCTGTTTGAAGGCTTGATAACATCAGCCTGCAGGCATGTCCGACACTGCCCTGTCACATGCTTCCTGACGGGCCAGGGGAAGCCGGCGGCGACAACATTTTATTGGGTGTGCATCTCCCTTCAGGGTGTTATGTTCCACCAAACGAGCCCATCCCACCTGTTCTTCACTCACGGCAAAATGTACTTAAAGTCCATGAGCAGCTGCAACAGTTGTTCTTACTGCTGAGTGTCTAAACCCCTACAGTTCTTGGCCCAGATCTTTCACACCAAGGTCACCGCAGCGTCTTCAGTCTCCTGAGGCACCCACACTGGGGGCATTGGACTTGCAGGTGCGGGGACCATGGTGGCAGCAATCTGGCTGGGCTGAGGTGGGATATGCTCGACAGCTACAATCTGCGGTTCTGTGTAGCAGGCCACAGGACCCGTGGGGGTGTGATCAGGAGCTGTGGGCAACAGTGGAATGAGAGGGCCCTCCTTGAAGCTCCATGTCCCCACACCCAAATCCAACTGGCACCCCGCAGCCCTTAAAAAGTCCAGCCCCAATATGCACATGTCCTGCACCTCTGCTACCCACACAGGGTGGGTGATAGATCGGCCACCTACATTAAAAGTCATTGTCCCCCTCCCCTTCATAGGTGCCATGTCCCCTGTGACTGTGCGCAGCTGCACTGTGGTGGGTTGGATCAGAGTCCAGTCCGGTACCATCTCAGGCCTCACTAGCGTTACCGTGGAACCAGTGTCAATCAGGGCCGTGCATGGGAACCCTTCCACTGAGACGGGGACATAACAAAAGTCTCCAACACACGTGCGGACGACCACCACAACCACGGTCGCTTGGTCGGGGGCGGAGTCAATTTCAGAGGGATTCTGGGCTCGGGCCCCCTGTTTGAGCTGTCGGTCCCCGCCCACTGGCGATGGAGGTGTGGAGGCTACAGTCGGGATCTGCGATTCCTCCCCCATGCAGACCCCGTGTCGTTTCCCTGCATCTTGACTGTTTTAGGACACAGCCTCAGGAGGTGTCCCGGTTGGCCACAGCCCCAACAAACGGCCGGGGTGCAGAGGAGTCCCGCGTTGACTGCAATGCCACCGCTCGGACCATTTCTGTCAGCTCTGAGACCCAAGCAGGTTTCTCCTGGTTCAGCTCTGCCACCTCCGCAGATCTGTATGCCGGTGGTTGTCCTCTCAGGTCGTTTCCCGCTGCTACTCCCAGCAAACACTCTCTCTCCACTGCTAAGTCCAATGCGTCTTGCAGGGATCGGGGGTGCATCAGCTGAACCTGCACACGCAGCTCCGGTGGTGCCAGGGCTCTGATGAACTGATCTTTTGCTAGTTCATTCTGAACCCCTGACTGCATGTGTGAATAGGCTCTGCGTGTGAGGCTCTCAATGTCATTAGCCAAAGCACGCAGGGGTTCACCCGGCAACCTGCTCCTGTTGCTGAGTTTATTTTTAAAAATGTCTGGTTGCACACATTGTCCAAATCGCCTCTTTAGAGCTCCAACTAGGGCATCATAGTCTTTTCTGTCCTCTGAGCCTAGCAGCAACAGGCAGTCCAGTGCATCATCTTGTAGGCAGAGAGCCAGCTGCAGGGCTTTATGCTCCGCTGTCCACCTCCCTGCATGAGCCAGCAGCTCAAACTGTGCATGGAAGGCCTCCCAGCTGGACCTACCAGAGTACTTGGGCGTCTTCAACGGGACGGTGACGTTTTGGACGACGCTGTCGTAACTGTCATGGCTGCCGCCATGTGAGTCTTTTGGCGCTCTTGGAGAAAATGGCGTCGACGGACCCGCCCCCCCGCCGGTACTCAGTCCTGCTTCGGCAGCCATGCTCGCTGCAGAGCTGCGCAGAGCAGCTTTCGCCTGAGTTATTTTTGCGAACTCCTCTCTCCAGGCCTCCTCGTCCTCTACTCCCTCCGTTTTAAATTTCACTCGGGAGAACACTCCGTCCATTACGCTGATGGCGCGGGTGGAGACGACAAGCTAGTAGTACTCACTCGGCTCGATAGCGTTGGTTTACTTCTGACACCAATGTAATGACGCCAACACTGCAGACGGAGTCCAGCCAAATGAGGTTTATTCAGAAACAGGGAAGAGCTGCTATTACAGAGGCTGCAGCTCACGCCTCAAAAGAAAACGCGGTACACACGCGAGCGAACACACTGCTAACAGCCTGCTAACAACAACATGCTCTCTTCGTCGTCTCTCTTTTTCCGGTCCCCCCTCCCTGCTCCTACCCCTCCCTTACCCCCACGACCAGTCCAACACATGAGGGTGGGGGTCAACAGAATCACAACAACTCAACAGAACACAGTACAACTCAACAAATACACAGAAACACTTGGAACCAAAGCAGAACCAAACACAGGATCGTTACACTATGTTAATTTATTTTGTTATCCCTTTATAGCTTTGTTTCAAAAGGTGTGATGTAAATATTATCCACATTATTCAACCTTTATTTATACAGGCTAGCCTCGTTGAGCCTAAAAAATGAAATAAAAACAGGGAGCTGGTCCAGCACATCAGAACACCAGGAAATATTTAGAAACCCGTGCAGCCACGTTGGACATGAGTTTAGTTCGCTCGTAACAAATTCATTCATTTCCTCCTCATCGGAGGAGGAAGCATCACTTGACTTTTGGCACAAAAAAAAAAGAAAAGTCCAGATCAGCGATGAAGAAGGTGAATTTAATACATTTGTGTAACATACAAAACAGTCCACCGCCGGGCAGTTTATTGTGAGACAACGCGCGCGCGTATGCGGTCTAAAAATGTGAGCTTGGCACATTCACGCCCGCGTTCAAAGGCTTGTGCCGCGGCGTTCGCACGGCGTCGAGCGGCATTCGGCCAAACGCAGAGCTATACTGGGGCCTTTACGCACAGCGATTGTTCCAGATTCGCTGAATCTCTTGATGATGTTATGCACGGTTGATGATGATAACTTAAAAGTCGTTGCTATTTTACGCTGGGTAACACCATTCTGGTATTGCTGCACTATCTTTCTGCGCAACAATGGTGGAATTGGTGATCCTCTTACCATCTTGGCTTCTGAGAGACACTGACACTCTGAGAA
This sequence comes from Garcialebias charrua, assembly GCA_038048925.1. NCBI lineage: Eukaryota > Metazoa > Chordata > Actinopteri > Cyprinodontiformes > Rivulidae > Garcialebias > Garcialebias charrua. The sequence goes on from JBBPBX010000662.1 coordinate 59,831, forward strand.
GCTCTTTTTATACCCAATCATGTTGTCAATTGACCTAATTAGTGTTAATTGGTCTTCCAGATGTTCGTTATATGCTCAATTTCCTTTTTCCAGCCACTTATTGCTACTTGTCCCAACTTTTTTGGGATTTGTTGACACTGTGAAATTTTGAATCAACATATTTTCAATGTTACATTTACTCAGATTAAACTTTTGATCTGTCATCTATGTTCTATTACGAATAAAATATTAACATTTGCATCTCCACATCATTGCATTCATTTTTTATTCACAATTTGTTTAGTGTCCCAACTTTTTTGGAATCCGGTTTGTACATCATGATGATAACCTAACAACATGCAACACAGATGACAAACGTGAATCACATGACTCTTATGGAAGCTGCACCAATCTGCTGCCATGTCAAGCAACCAGCCACCTTCTCTGAGTCCAACAGAAAGTAGACTGTTTTCCTCAGGCTGCTGCTGTGAGAAGATTAAAAAGACAAAACTTCATCACAACTGGAGACACTTTCAGTCTCATCGCAACAGAACAACATGTCTTGTCACTTGAGTTTCAGACTCTAATATGTGTTTCTGAATTTTAGTGGTTGAACTGAGTTTTAACTAAAAGGATCATAATGAATCTTACAAATGTCTCATATTTAATATTTTCTGCTTACTTTGACACTGGGGTTCTAACATATTTGTTTTTCTTCATGGTCCTGTTTCTGTATGTACTTATTATCTGTTGTAATGTTGTTTTGATTGTGGTTATCTGTGTTCACAGGAGTCTACATGAACCCATGTACATGTTTCTGTGCAGTCTGTTTGTAAATGAGCTGTATGGTAGTTCAAGCTTGTTTCCATTCATGCTGGTTCAGATTCTCTCAGACATTCACACCGTTTCTGTTCCACTTTGTTTCCTGCAGGATTTCGGTCTTTATTCATATGGGAGTGTAGAGTTTTTAACTCTTGCACTTATGTCTTATGACAGATATGTTGCCATTTGTTTTCCTTTGAAGTACAACACCCTGATGACAACTAACACGACGGTTAGCCTTATTGTTGTCATGTGGTGTTTTCCTTTTTTTACTGTTGGAATTTTAATATCAATGACTGCAAATTTGCAGCTGTGTGGAAACATTATTAACAAGATTTTCTGTGACAGCTCCTCCATCTTGAAGCTGGCATGTTTTGATGTCTCATTTATCAACATGTATGAATTTGTTAACATGTTCCTCGTGTTCTTTTTCCCTGCAGTGTTGATTTTTTGCACGTACATGTGCATAATCAAAGTGTGTTTTTCTGGATCCAAACAGACCCAACAGAAGGCTGTCGGTACCTGCACTCCTCATTTAATTTCTTTGCTCAACTTCTTTTTGGGTTGTTTTGACGATGTGTTAGAAAACAAGGTGAACATTAACAGTGTTCCCAGCGTTCTTCAGGTTGCAGGAAAATTTGCGTCAGTTTATTTGATGACGTGTCAAACACTCTTTAACCCTGTTTTATATGGAATGAAACTGTCTAAAATACGTAGTTCTTGTAAGAGTCTTGTTGGGAAAATTCATATTTAAAGTCATCTTTACACCGTAAACTATGGTAAATCTGAGAAAAATATTAATTTTGTATGAAATGTTAAACAATTCTACATTAAAAAAAATTCAATTGTTTTAAATTTAAATTCATGTAAAATATTGTACACTCAGGATACAGAAGTATTCCTGATTTAATTAATGAAAATAATAAAACAAATATTGTAATGCTTGTAAACCATTAAGGAAAGATATAAATCTAAAACATATTCATCAGTCATATAGAGAATGTTTTGTGATGTTCAGAATTTATGAACTTTTTTAAATTAATTAATATTTGATTTGTGGGCTGAAATAAACACTGAGCTGTGATGTAAGGAATAGATGTTGAAGTGAATGATTGTTTTCTAAAATAGATTAATAACCAGTTGTTTTCAGGACTTGTGACACGTTTACAAATCTTATAGAAATCTTAGATTCACTAATTCAGAACAGGTCTTACATTCAACATAAAATATATGTTACTAAATTGTAAAAATCCATTATTATTCTAATGTTATTCATTTGATTTATCGCAAAGCTATGGTATAAGACAATGGTAAACATTTTGTGACAAAAGTTTTATTTTTTGTGAAACTCTGACACAGAAATATGACTTATTTCTGATACCAATGAAAAACGGGTTTATAGAAATTGACTTACAACAAAACAAACCCATCCTACTTAAACATCCCCTGATGGATTGTTTTTCTGAGGGATTTAATAAAATGTCTACAGCTCTATTGAAGGGTTCTAATGCAGCTACTTTCTGGGATTCCAAAATCCATCTGCTTCTTTCTTTAAGGCCTAAAAGTAGTTTGGGACTTAAAGGTCCACTGACATCATCTTACAAATTTGCATGAAATGATAGAAGATATATACAGTATATTGTATCATTCAACTATATTCGTTTTTGCAAACAAAATGATAAATTAATGAAAATTCCTTTCAAACTGAGTTTAAAATTAAAAACCGCTTTTGTCTCTGAAAATTCCGACTACACGCGAATGCAACATATGTGACGTTGCAAGAGAAGTCTTTAGAATGCCCCATATAAATATTCATGGCGAACAAGAAATAAAACAACAAAATTATCAATCTAAGGTAAGATTTGAGCTATTTGTCTTCAGTTTGGGAAGCAGGAAGTTAGATGAGCAGAAACAGCAGGTTCTAATTTAGGTCTGCACCGTATTTATTTGACTCTTACGCCAAAATTACACTACATGCGGTCCGCTCCGCTCCGCAGGTCGCAGCTGAGCGTCTCAAACTGCAATTTCCACTACCTGCGCTCAGCTCAGGTCCGCCTGCATGCGCCGCTCCTAGACGCATGCGCGGGATTTGCAGGATCGCGCGATAAATCAAGTGATAAATAAGTAAGTCAGAACAAAACAATTCATTCGGTGGAAGAAGGAGAACAACAGTAGAGACTGCTGCCTTGATCTTCTCTCGTAAATGAGCGACAGGACATGGTTTGAGCAACAGGAAGTGAGGTATTACATTTCAGAATAAAATACTTTATTTATTTATTTATTTATTGTATTGCGTTTGTAGGCGTAGTCATAAATGATAGTTTGACAGCATTTTTGTACAAATAAATCCGTATAGAGCTAGGATTAGTCCGCCCGTGGTGATTTTATTTTGTAAATACGGAAGTTGTGCTCGTTCCTTTTCCTGTTGGTGCGACGTAATCTTCAAAAGTTGACTCCGGCACAGCTCCGGCGTCCGGCAGAAATAGAAAAATTTCTAATTTTGACGGACTGCCGTCCGCTCTCCGCAGCTCGCCGCCGCCGTGCGGAGCCAGTGTAAATTCTGTCATTGATTATAATGGGTGCGTATTTGCTGCGGAGGTCGGACCGGAGCGGGGCGGAGCTGGAACGCGTGTGGTGTAATTTTGGGGTTACCTGTTCAGGAAGCAGGGAGCTCAGTCCGAGGGGGGGGCAGCTTTATTTATTCCATTTTTGACAAAGGTCTTACATCTTTTGGGAAAGTGAAAAGGCTCACTTGTTCACTGATGATATTAAAACACCCAAATTCAAGATAACCGGCATTTTTCAAGTTATACAAAAAAAAAAAAGGCGATCTGGCTGAGAAATGAATATGCGTTAATGACAGACGCAGACTGACAGTCCTGCTCCCTAGGTCACAAATGTTGCATTTGCTTGTAGTCGGATTTTTCAGAGAGAAAAGCGGTTTTTAATTTTAAACACAGTTTAAAATTAATTTTCATTAATTTATCATTTTGTTTGCAAATACAAACATAGTTGAATGATACAAGATATATATCTTCTATCATTTCATGCAAATTTGTAAGATGATGTCAGTGGACCTTTAACTGTGTAATAACCAAGTAGGACTTTTATTTTTAAGGGTATCTTCAAGATTTATTTTGAAATCCCGGGTTCAGTTACTTTCCTGTTTTCTGTTGACCCTGACTGAATCCTCCTGAACATTAAAGTTCTGATTAGAAACGACATGAAGGATCTATGGGGCAGCCATGATGGAAACACAGGAGGAAGAGAAGTATGCTGGGTAATATATAGAAAAAACACAATCTGCCGAGTCACTGGTTGCTAAGGTGATAAAACACCCATTTTTAGATTGTGAAAATGGGTTTGATTGCACCAAACAGCACTTTACGCAGGGACACAGATTAAAAAGTAAGCCTCAGACAAAGAGTCACTGTGTAAAAACTAAAAATCAACAACTTTTGACCCGTGATCAGCAGAGAGTTCTGATGGTCCAACATTTTTGTATGTCTGCAATGTTTTATATATGTGTCAAGTTAAAAAGAGCCTGGACTTAGTGTTTTGATGTCAAAGGTCAGAGTTCATAAAGTAACTCAATGACAGTTTGAATGTGTGACCTCTGACCTTTGGCTTCATAGAGGATTTGACAGAATGCATCTGTCTTATGGCAGTGAGAGACATACTGAGTGAAAAGAAACAAAAAATACCAACACCTTGGTGTATAACCCAAATCGTGTCCAAGTTGGAACATTGTGTATTAGATCAGTGGTTTCCAACCTATTTTCCTCAAAGACCCCGCTTCTTACTTCCTAGATAATCTGGGACCCTCCAATCCCTCGCTACTCCCCTCTCCCAAAAGACTCAATTAGATTAATCTCTTCATCTGGCAGTGGTGGTGCAGAGGTTAAGAAGGTGCGCTTGTGATCGGAAGGTCGCCGGTTCAAGCCCCGGTACCGACAACATCAAAGATGTGGGTGGGATAAGTGAAGCGGTCACACTTGTCTCCACCCTCATCTGCCCCACTCTGGGCCCTTGAGCAAGGCCCTTAACCCACACCATCTGTTCCTCCGGGAACCCTAGATATCAGCTCTCTGCTCCACACAGAAGGCTGTGGTTGCTCGGTGGTCTGTGATTGTGTCAGGAAGGGCATCCGGCGTAAAAAAACAACAACTGCCAAATCTTCATGCGACTAGTTCGCTGTGGTGACCCCTAACACAGGGAAAAAGCCGAAAGAAAAAAAAAGAAGAAAAAAAAGATTAATCTCTTCATCTCTCTTTATCAAATTATTAAAATAATAAAGTAAATATTATAATTAATATTACAGTATAAGTAATAGTAATGTAAATACGATTTAAAAAAGTTACAAACTTTTATTTGTAAAAGGTATAAATTGTTAGCCTGGTTAAAACCAGACCCTTGTCCTTCACTTCGCTTCGTACTAGGGTCTGGACTTTCTCCATAGAGAAACGATTCTTGCTGGAGGCATGGCCTCTGCCTGAGGAACAAAACCATTGGATCTTAGAAAAATTTTGAACAGGGAAAGCATTCTGCTCCCTCCCCCTCTGTGCTCTGCCGAACTTGACATCAGCTCCGCCTCCTGCTGCATTTTCTCTCGCTGCCGCTGCATATTCTGTGTTTATATGTTAATAAAACGTTCTAATAAAATAAAATAAAACCATGTAGCGCTGGTCCAGCACACCAGAAGACCAGAAAATATGCAGGGACTCGGGCAGCAACGTAAAACCCTAGTTTAATTCTCTCGTGACAACCTCAGTCATTTCCTTATTCTTTGCACTCAGCGGAGAGAGAGGAGGAGGAGGGAGGAGGGAGCGATCACTTGACTTTTGGCAAAAAAACAAAAGAAAACTCCAGATAAGGGATTAAGAAGGGGAATTTAACACATTTGTGTCACATATAAAACAGTCCTGCATCGCTTTGCATCACTTTGAATGAGAACATGCGAATGCTCGCTGGCTGTGCTGGGACAGGTGGGGGCGTGGGTTAGGGGCCAAAAACTCCGCCTTCTGTTCTCTGATTGATCCGGTCAAAAATCAGCCGGAGAAATCCTTGTCTATGGGAGAAGTCCCAGACTGAGCAGTGAAGGGAAATGAGAATTGAGCGGAGCTGTGCAGGAAGGCGAGGGCCATGCTAATAAATTGCTAGTTGTACAAGAGAACCCAGAACACTGTTTTGAAAATTACTCACATAACTTTTCTTTAAAAACTAACAATCATTTTAAAAACAGTCCTTAAAAGATGTTGTCAAGATATCTTCCTGATCCTGTCATGCAGCTGATTTTTGCAATTTTCAGCAACTTTATCTATTATGTCCTTGACAATATGACAATAAAGAAATGACAATAAATAATTTAAAAAATGCCAATAAAGAAACTCTGACTCTGACAGTGTTAGAGAGTGGGACAGTTTTCATTTGATCCACTGCATGAGCTCCACACATCAACACAGGCAGGTGGTTTCAGGCAGGTGGTTTCGCCAATATTGTGCAGATTTTTTAGCCTTAGTGATTAAAAAGGAACACTCAAAAGATGCTTGTGTGGCTCTGTGCACATCACTACCTGCTCTTTCAAAGGCTTTCTGATGTCAACTGCTTGTTCCTGAAAGTGTTCCTGACTTTCACCATCACCAATAGTAATAACGTCTGTTCTAAACTAGAGAAAAATGTTCTTATATTGCCAGAAAAATGACTCCTCTGTCTGTTTTTACACATTTAAACATTTACAACTGCATGTGCTTATGTTCATGTTGTATATTTAATAAACGTAAGCTTAAGCCGCGCTGCCAACTGAGATCCAGACGGCGCACAGTATGAGGTCACAACAAAGCACTCTTAAAATGACAGTACAGATTTTAGTTTTTGACATAATACGTTATAGAAAATGCTTAAAACATAACCAAAATGAGGATTCTTCAGTATTAACCAGATGTGGTGAAATTTCAAACATTATAATTATACAAACCAGATTCCAAAGATGTTGGGACACTAAACAAATTGTGAATAAAAATTGAATGCAATGATGTGGAAGTGCCAACATCTAATGTTTTATTCAGAATAGAACACAAATCACTGATCTTCTTACAACACTCAACAGACGTCTGGGGACAGAGGAGACCAGTTTCTCAAGTTTAGAAATAGGAATGCTCTCCCATTCATGTCTAATACAGGCCTCTAACTGTTCAATCGTCTTGGGCCTTCTTTGTCACACCTTCCTCTTTATGATGCACCAAATGTTCTCTATAGGTGAAAGATCTGGACTGCAGGCTGGACATTTCAGTACCCGGATCCTTCTCCTACGTAGCCATGATGTTGTGATTGCTGCAGAATGTGGTCTGGCATTATCTTGTTGAAAAATGCAGGGTCTTCCCTGAAAGAGATGACGTCTAGATGGAGCATATGTTGTTCTAGAACCTGAACATAGTTCTCTGCATTAATGGTGCCTTTCCAGACATGCAAGCTGCCCATGCCACAAGCGCTCATGCAACCCCATACCATCAGTGATGCAGGCTTCTGAACGGAGCGTTGATAACAACTTGGGCTATCCTTGTCCTCTCTGGTCCAGATGACATGGCGTCCCAGTGTTCCATAAAGAACTTCAAATTGTGACTCATCTGACCACAGAACAGTCTTCCATTTTGCCACACTCCATTTTAAATGACCCCTGGCCCAGTGCAAACGTCTGAGCTTGTGGAGCTTGCTTAGAAATGGCTTCCTCTTTGCACTGTAGAGTTTCAGCTGGCAACGGCGGATGGCACGGTGGATTGTGTTCACTGACAATGCTTTCTGGAAGTATTCCTGAGCCCATTCTGTTATTTCCTTGACAGTGGCATTCCTGTTTGAGGTGCAGTGACGTTTAAGGGCCCGGAGATCACGAGCATCCAGTAGAGTTTTACGGCCTTGACCCTTACGCACAGCGATTGTTCCAGATTCTCTGAATCTTTTGATGATGTTATGCACGGTTGATGATGATAACTTAAAAGTCTTTGCTATTTTACGCTGGGTAACACCATTCTGGTATTGCTGCACTATCTTTCTGTGCAACAATGGTGGAATTGGTGATCCTCTTACCATCTTGGCTTCTGAGAGACACTGACACTCTGAGAAGCTCTTTTTATACCCAATCATGTTGTCAATTGACCTAATTAGTGTTAATTGGTCTTCCAGCTGTTCGTTATATGCTCAATTTCCTTTTTCCAGCCACTTATTGCTACTTGTCCCAACTTTTTTGGGATTTGTTGACACTGTGAAATTTTGAATCAACATATTTTTCCTTTAAAATGTTACATTTACTCAGATTAAACTTTTGATCTGTCATCTATGTTCTATTACGGATAAAATATTGACATTTGCCATCTCCACATCATTGCATTCAGTTTTTCATCATCATCATCATCATCATCATCATCATCATCATCATCACCATCATCATCATCATCATCATCATCATCAACTTTATTTGTAGAGCACTTTAACACAGCCACAGCTGAAACGAAGCACTGGACACTAACTACAAACAAGATTTTTTTTTAAAAAGCATAAAAACAAAACCACCAAACTAACACACAGTGAACCAAAAATTCAATTTAAAATACAATAAAATGACAAGTTAAACAGGTAAAATCAATAAAAATGAAGGAAAATCAAGTTTCAGTTGGGTTGAAGGCCAATGAGTAGAGATGTGTTTTCAAACGAGTTTTAAAAATGGACAGTGAGGGAGCCTGTCGAATGTGTAAAGGCAGAGCGTTCCATAACCAACAGAGAAGGCCCTGTCTCTTCGAAGCTTCCTCTTACTCCGTGGAATGACCAGGAGCAGGATGGAGTGTAATGGTGTAGAAGCTCTGCCA
>JBBPBX010000662.1:68789-82445 GCA_038048925.1 Garcialebias charrua
AGATTAAAATAAAATAAAAAACAGAAACAAGGATGTGCAAGTCTTATGGAACTATATTTAATTCACAGTTGCACATACTGAACATATCAAACGTAGCAACTAAACTTTCTACAATACAAATAATAGCAAGTTAGAATCTGCTGCTTTCAACACAACTGTTTAAAGTTGTTCCAGATCCATGTTTTCTTTGTGAAGCATCTCCTCTTCTTTTAACAACAGTCTGTAAATGTCCAGGATCTGAGGAGACAGTTGGAAGTTTTGGAAGACCTGAGGTGACCAGACGTCGGAGGTTTTAAAGGATGAAAGGAGACCAGTTGTTGGAGGTTTTAAAGAACCAGAGGAGACTAGATGTTGAAGGTTTTACAGGACCTGAGACGGGTCGCTGGAGGTTTTGGATGACCTGAGACCGGTTGTTGTTGGTTTTAACGAACCACAGAAGACCAATTGTTGGAGGTTTTGGAGGGAATGAATTTCCTAATCTGCTCTGATGGAGGATTTTAGCTCCTCTGATGGAGGATTTTCTACTGTCCTGGATCTTCTCTGATGAATGGGAGCAGATGTTATTCTAAAACCTACAGATAATTTTCTGCATTGGTGGAGCCTTTCCAGATTTTGAAGCTGCTCATGCCAGAGGTACTAATTCACTCCCATATCGCCAGAGAGACAAGCACTTTGAGCTGGCTGGATGGTCTGTTGGAGGATTTTGGTCATGTTATTACCAGTGTTTTTTCCCTTAAAACAAACAACCAAGTCATCTGTCAAAGCACTCTCCTATCCTGCCCATGGACTGTGTCTGTGAAGGCCAGGAGTGCCATGTGAGACTACAGCTGACTTCAAGCACACCCACTGAAACCTTGTGAAGCTGAGAAGGGTATAAAAAGCGAGTGGACAATACAGCATTTGCAGATCATTGTGCCGGATCCTGCAACCAGAGACAAGCCACCCACTAACGGTCTGGCACTGATTTTCAGTAATGCTTTTCAGCAGTGTTTTTTGGGAGATCTGAGATCTCAGCATTGCTAGGTTTGGGAGATCTAGGATCTCAGCTGTAATTTTGCGAGATCTGGGATTTCATTATAGTTTGTTTTGGGAGATCTGGGATCTGGAAAAGAAAAACATAGTCACAAGTTTACGTAACAATGCAATGTTGTGTTCAGAGGAATAGTTGGGAACTTCTGTAAAATTACCAAGATGGGTAATAGTCAATTAATAAATTGGAAGGTGATGTTAAAGTTATTTACTTAAGAAGATCAAAAGTAGAGCTGTGGATTAAAGAGTTGCAGTTAAAGGCCATGTGCATTTGTTGCACAATGCGTCAGCGCTACTCTCTTTTCACAGTCTGATTAACTTCTTCACTCTATTTTTTTTCTGTCATCATCCTCAACATACTGGATAAACTTACTGCCTCCCCCTCAACAAGTAGATTAACACAATTTTATAACGTGCATTCTTATTTAGTTTTCTTTGTGCTGTATGAGTCGTAAAACTGTAAAAAAAAGCCCAAGACCACCCCATCCCACCCATCAAGTACACGGGCCAGCTCAGGCTTGGGCCAGAAATCGCAGCTCTACCCTGTGGTGTCAGAGCTACCATTTTGCGTTCAAGCAGTAGTGGTCGCTTCAATGGCAGTGAGGGCATCAGCGAGTGTGGTTTTGTACCTTGACCTCACGCTGAAGGTCACACATTCTGTTTCAGTGCTTCTTTTACAGAATAAAATAGCATGTTTGTCACCAGCAAGACATCTCTCATGTATGACAATACTCCTCTCACAGCCACACTTAACAATAGAAAGATGTACAACTTTGAAAACAGCCATACTGTACTGCTACACACATCAAAGGATGGATCATAGCACAACTGTATTTCAGAGGTAGAACAAGCACAGCTGCCAAGGCCTGACCTAAAAAAAATGCACTTTCACTCTTTCAACAATTGGTGTTGTTCAGTCTCACAAGATATTAGTAAAATAAATGAATCACCCATCTAGGACTCTCACTCCACCCTCACACTCCGCACTAGCTTTTGTTTTAGTACACTTTTTTGTATCATCCATACACCATCAAACATATGGTGTTTAATATATGTTCATATATTAAACATTTGCACTTTTTGCAAATTACGGTAGTTTCATTTCCCTATTTCTGCCTACTTTAAATTTTTACTCTGTTATGTTTCTTTTTAAGGATTCTTAGCAGCATTTACCCTCTACTTTTAAGCGTAGAACGTAAGGGCCATTTAAACGTAAAAGAAATCCCAAGCGAAATGCGAGGACAGTCCTGTTTAGTCTAATTTTCTAGTCTTTCCATTACCATACTTTACTCTTTGTAACTCTTTTTAGACACTTTTTCCAGACATTCCTAGCAGCTTGTGCCCTCTACTTTTAACTGTAGAATGGAAGGGGCCATTTAAACCTGAAGAAATCGTCCACTTTGAGATTTTTATTAATGAAAAGTGCATTATAAATTAAATTCATTATTATTATTATTATTATTATAATCCTCCAGGACAGTGCTGATTTTCAGGAAGTTGATCAGGCTCCCCACAGGCCTTCAAACTGTTACTGTCCACGTCTCTTGACATCTTACCAGACGGGTGGCTTTTTGGCATTTCTATAAACAGCGATAGACTTCTAAACCTAACGTCGTTGAACCAGGTGGCTTTGAGTGAAGCCACACAAAAGTGTAGCCGTAGTTTTCACACGGACCTCGAAACCGAGCAGTCATGACGTCTTTTTAAGGGTTAATGGCTTTTACGTATCTGATCACGAGGGATCTCTAAACATGAACCCCGAGATGTTTCCACCGCTCCCCCGTGCATGAAACCAGCTTGGAAAATGCCACGTCTATTTACTCTTATCCTATTTACACTACCCGTTTTACTCTTACGTATTTTACACAGTCACGGTAAAATACTCTTATTATGCCTGTAAGTTTTACTGCCATTTTTAGTTCACTTAAACAGCGTAATTGGACCGATTTTCAGCAATAATAATAATAATAATAATAATAATAATAATAATAATAATAATAATAATAATAATAAATTTAATTTATAACACACTTTTCATTTGTGAAAATCTCAAAGTGCCAGTAGACGTCTTTAAAAGATGTGTAGAACTTACTAAAGGTCTTCTGCTCACCGGATAAATCTTTACGGCCATTTCAGACTGTGTGGACAGGTCCTCCGTTGCGAAGAATATTAAATAAATTGAGTCTCTCTCTCTCTCCTGTTTGGGCCTGAGAAGCAGGTTTCAGCACCATTTTGTCAGCCGTCCGACCACGGCACCCTTCCAGTTCTTTGGTTCCCAGGTAGAGAGGAAACTCAAACAAACTAAATAAATCAAGAAAAGTAAATTATATTTACCGTTTAATGTCGATAAGGCAGGAAAAGTTACAAGCGCAGCGCGGAGGCGTCCGTCCAACCTGTCTTAACGCAGAAGCGGAAATGGAGGCCTCATGTAACTGAACACCCCAGCTTATGTTGGCCCTTGGCTCCGCCTTCACATCCGGGGCGGGCACAGCCTGTCAGAGTGCATCAGTGGGGTGACTATGTGTGACTTTATTGGTCTCATCTGTTTCTGGTGGTGGATAATAGGGTGATGTGCAAATCTAAGCGTTGGAAGCAAGCAAACAAAAATTACTCCTTGCTGGGTGTTGACCAATGTTCCCTCTATTTTTTCATGTGTCTGGGCAAACACACAAGCTTCATGAGCACATTGAGAACCACTGTGAGCAACATCAGATGTGCATGCTGTGGTCACACACCAGAGTCACGCCTGTTCAAAATCTGGGATCATATCAAGTTACATGGCTTATTAAAAGAATCAAATTACAGCAGCAATTTCCATTAGTTTACTTTTAATACAAGTGATTTGACCCACTTCAAATTAAAAGACAATAATCTTGTTGTTCATGAGATGTGTAGTTGTGTTAAATGTGAGAGTCCTGTTTTGGTCTGGGCGAGGTCCAGTTGTGGTTTGGGTGAGGGTCCTGCTCTGGAAGATGGTGAGCAACACAGTGGCCATTGGTGTCAAAGCATATTTGTACTCTGGTGGGAAGACACACTGGTGGTGGGAGAGTTCCCCCCAGAATTGTTTTAATAAAATATATGCCATTTTCTGTATTCTGGTGTATTTTAACAGTTGTTAAATATCTAGTTTTACCTACACAAGTAACACTTGATTCAATAACTATTTTAGAGTTAATGGCACAACTGTAAGAGTAGCACTCTCTGCAGCTCCAAGATGGCCACCAATCACCCTCAGCTGACGGTCATCCACCTGATGAGCTACAATCCTATTTAAGGCTGCAGTCGAGTACTACTCATCGCTGGAGCATTGATTCCTGTTTATGGTATTTATGCTTCGAGCCAGTCTTGTGTTTATTGCAAAGAGACTTACCTTGTTCTTATGTGCCTACAGTCATCGCATCTGATTTTGGATCCTGTTCCTCTTGCCGTGCCCTCCAGCCACTTGCCTGCCTTCTTTGCTCTCTGGAATCAATTGGAGTTATTGGATGTTCATGGAACCCATCTCCCTTCATGATCTGTAAGAACAAACAAACATTTGAAAACCAACATTCACAACTGCCCCTGGGCCTACTCCTTCTGACGTTCTGCTTCCTCCTCCAGGGATTCCAGATGAACCACGTTGTACTTTAAACCACTGTAAATAATAAATACTGTTCTTTTGTACTCTCGTGCCTTGTGTCGTTCTGGGTCTCGTTACAAACTGGGTTACCTAGAAACCATTACAGAATGCTCCAGCCAAACAAAACCCAGAACGAGACCAGGAGCAAACAAGCTAGTTCCTCTGAAACGGGGCAAATTAATCAATTGGAAGAAATGATGAAACAAGTATTAAGCCAACAGCTCAAAACACAAGCTAACCTACAGGAACTTGGAGGTATGGTTCATGCTATTAATCAGAGACTCACTCCTTCTCCTCCCACAGCCTCTGCGTCTCCACAAGCTTCAAGATCGTCTAACATCAGCTCAGTAAATGATCCTCTGCTTTCACAACAACTGGTAGTAAAACCGTCTGAACTCTTTTCAGGAGACCCAGCTCAATGTGAGGGTTTTCTCCTTCAGTGCGAACTCGCCTTCAGAGGAGCTCCCATACTCTACTCGTCGGACATAAAAAAGATTACTTACTTCATGCACCAACTGAAAGGTAACGCCCTCCAATGGGCGACTTCGTTCATTCATCAACACGACTTGGACTTTGTCTCGTTTAGGAGTTTTTTAGAGGAGTTTTGCAGGATTTTCGACAGGCCGCTACAGCAACCCAACGCGGAAAAGAGAATGTTGGGGTTACGTCAGGGCCGGCGTCCTGTCGCTGAACACGCCCTGGAGTTCCGTATCCTGGCGGCTCAAACCGACTGGAACGACAGGGCATTACAAGGTACCTTTTTAAACTCCTTATCCGACTATGTGAAAGACCAGATCTCAGCAAGAGATGAGCCTCCTAATTTTGACGCATTAATAAATCTAGCGATCTCAATTGACGAACGTTTCCGGGAACGACGACGTGAACGGGACTACAACTCCCAGAGGGTCTCTACTTCCGGGTATTCAACGTCATCTGCAGGGGGTTACCACAGCAACAGCAAATTCGAAAGATACAAGCCACGAAGTGCTCTGGTGCCATCTTCTGGCTCCCAATCTAACTCACCTGAATCTGAACCCATGCAAATTGGGAGTACCCGTTTAAATCCTGTTGAGAGACAAAGGCGTAGAAACTTGAATCTTTGCATGTATTGTGGTGAAGAGGGGCACTTTATTGCCACTTGCCCTGTGCGGGGAAACGAAGATACCCACCAGTAAAACAGGAGATACTGGTGGGTACTTCCTTGTTTACTCCTCTTCATAGGTTTACATTACCCACAGTTATTCAGTACAATCAGAACCGATTCCCTGTTTCTGCACTTATTGATTCTGGTGCAGAACAAAATTTAATTAGCCAAGATTTGGTCAGGGACCTATCTCTTCCTGTCCTTAAAATTGACCCCGTGTCCATTGCTGGGGTTACTGGGGAGACTCTAACACAGATTCGATTTAAAACCACTAACCTACACTTAATAACGTCAGGAAATCATCATGAAGAGGTTAGTTTTTTTGTATTTGACTCCCCAAACACGCAGTTAATTCTTGGTTTCCCCTGGTTACGGGATCACAATCCCCATTTCAATTGGGAACTCGGTAGGGTTGAGAGATGGAGTGACCGATGTTTAAAACACTGTCTCCGCTCTGGCATCTCCAATCCTTCCATAAGCACACCAGGTACAGAAGATATAGATCTCTCTAGCATACCTCCTGAATATCATGATCTGGCCCCGGTATTCAGTAAATGTAAAGCTCTTTCTCTTCCTCCTCATCGTCCGTATGACTGCCCCATTGACCTTCTCCCGGGAGCTCCTTTGCCAGTTAGCCGTCTCTATAATTTGTCAGGTCCTGAACGTGACTCCATGAGATCCTACATTGAGGAATCCCTCGATTCTGGGATTATCCGTCCTTCTACGTCCCCGCTGGGGGCAGGGTTCTTTTTTGTCACTAAGAAGGACAAGACACTACGTCCCTGCATCGACTATCGAGGTCTGAACCTTATAACCATAAAGAACAAATATCCACTACCGTTAATCAACTCCGTACAAGAACAATTACAACCCGCTACCATATTCACAAAACTGGATCTTCGTAACGCTTATCACCTGGTTCGGATAAAAGAGAGTGATGAGTGTAAGACAGCCTTCAAAACACCTTTGGGACATTTCGAGTATTTAGTTATGCCTTTTGGCCTCACCAATGCTCCCGCAGTCTTCTAGGCACTGATTAACGATGTGTTGCGGGATTTTCTTGGAGATTTTGTGTTTGTTTATTTGGACGACATCCTCATCTACTCCAGGAACGAGTAAGAACATGTTGCTCAAGTCAAGAGGGTACTTCAGAGACTTTATGAAAACCAACTCAAAGTCAAAAGTCAAAGTCAACTTTATTGTCAGATCTGCAATATGTACTGTACAGGACATACACAGGACCGAAATTGCGTTTCTCTCAGTCCCTCGGTGCAACAGTAAACATCTAAACATTGAAACACTGAAACATATAATAATAGACATAAGCATAAAATAGTAAAACTAACACTGTCCTGAGTTTTTTGCATAGTGGTATAAGAGTATGAAAATTTACACCAACTCTAAAACTAAAACATTAAACATTTAATGAACATAATACTGTCCTGAGTTTTTGCATACTAGTATAAAAAAAGAGTATAAAAAGTATAACTAAAATAAACTAAAGGTTTCTAGCATTGACATTTGCAAAGTGGCAAAGCAGCGTATGAGTTAATGTACACAGTATATGTATGAGGTAGTAGTTGATGTTGTTATAGAGGCAAAAAGTGGCATATGCAGTAAGGCACATTGGGCATCCCTAAGTAAGACCGTTCAGAGCACACTGTATATGTATCAGCAGTGGTGTAGATATTAGAGTAGTGTAAATGTAAACAGTAGTAATTACATGTAAGCAGTAGTAAAAAAAGTAAACAGTATTAATAAATGTAAACAGAGAATGTAAACAGTATTATGATTATAGGCAGTGATGTAATACAAACATTAGTGCAAGTATGAGAAGTAGTGCAAACTGTATGAGCACATGACCGAGAGTTTAGTGAATAACCCGTTTGATGACACAGAGTCCAGTGTTAAAATCTTTGTGTTTTGTGGTAATGTGTGAGAAAGTTTTAGTGTTAAGGCAGTTCAAATGGGAGGGGGGGCAGAGCAGGCAGAGTGTTTGTTAAAGACTCTTTGTTAAAGGTGAAAAATGTGATTTTCACGCCTCCTCTGTCTCATTTTTGGGGTTTATTTTTGGAAAAGGGCACTACAGGACGGACCCTGAAAAGACTAAGGCAGTGGTGGAGTGGCTGGTTCCGGATACCAGAAAACAATTGCAACGGTTCCTAGGATTTGCTAATTTCTACAGGCGCTTCATCAAGGACTACAGCCGTATCGCAGCGCCCCTCTCTCAGCTCACCTCCACTAGCAGAGCATTTCGGTGGACTCCTGAAGCCAACTCTGCTTTTGGTAAGCTAAAAGTTCTTTTCTCCTCCACACCCATCCTCTGCCACCCAGACCCGGCTCGTCAGTTCATCCTCGAGGTGGATGCATCCGATACCGGGGTGGGCGCTGTGTTGTCCCAGAGGTCACCCACGGACGATAAGGTACACCCTTGTGCCTTCTACTCTCGTCGACTGTCGCAAGCCGAGAGGAACTACGACGTGGGCAACAGAGAACTGCTTGCGGTGAAGTTGGCATTAGAGGAGTGGCGTCATTGGCTTGAGGGAACGGAGGTACCTTTTCTCATTTGGACTGACCACAAGAATCTTACGTACCTCCGAGACGCTAAACGATTGAACCCTAGACAGGCACGCTGGTCACTTTTCTTCAATCGTTTTAATTATTCTTTGACTTTCAGACCGGGTTCCAAAAACATTAAGCCTGATGCCCTGTCACGTCAGTTTTCTCCTCCAGACGCTCCCGAATCTGCTGAAAGCATCATACCCCCGGTCTGCATCGTGGGAACCCTCACCTGGCCCATCGCTAAGGAGGTTCGACAGGCTCACCTGTTGGAACCGGATCCGGGCACTGGTCCTCCTGGGACGCTCTTCGTCCCCTCATCCATGAGGTCAAAGGTACTCGAGTGGGTACACACAAATAAGCTCTCATGTCATCCTGGGGTTGCCCGTATGCTCTCTCTAACAAAGACCCATTTCTGGTGGCCTACGTTGTCGCACGATGTCAAAGAGTTTGTTGCAGCTTGTTCCACCTGTGCCAGGAACAAATCCGGGACTCAGCCCCCGGCGGGCCTTCTTCTGCCTCTGCCCACACCCAGCCGTCCTTGGTCGCACATTGCCGTGGATTTTGTCACTGGTCTACCCCCATCAGACGGTAACACAGCCATTTTTACAGTGATTGACAGGTTTTCCAAAGCTGCCCATTTCATCCCTCTACCGAAGTTGCCTTCCGCCATGGAGACGGCTCGACTGTTGGTACAACACGTTTTCCGTATCCACGGCATCCCCTCTGACGTGGTGTCGGACAGAGGTCCCCAATTCATCTCCCAGGTTTGGCGCTGTTTTTGTTCCTCCTTAGGGGCATCCACCAGCCTCACCTCGGGCTATCACCCACAATCTAACGGCCAGGCAGAACGTTGTAATCAAGAACTCGAGTCCACTCTGAGATGTCTTGTGGAATGTAACCCGTCTGCCTGGAGTCAACATCTGGTTTGGGTGGAGTATGCCCACAACGCCCACAGATCTGCGGCCACTGGTATGTCACCTTTCGAGGCTTCCCTGGGTTACTTACCTCCTCTCTTCCCCAGCCAGGAGACGGACATCTCGGTGCCTTCTGTGCAGCACCATTTTCGCCGCTGTCGACGCGTTTGGCGTCAGGCGAAGGCGGCGCTTCTCCGCACGGCTGACCAGAACAAGAAGTTTGCAGACCGTCATCGTTCTTCGGCTCCTTCTTATACGGTGGGTCAAAGGGTTTGGCTTTCCACCAGGAACATTACCCTGAAGGACACCCCCAGGAAACTGGCCCCTCGTTTCATCGGGCCATTTCCGGTGGTCAAGATCATCAACCCATCTGCGGTGCGTCTCCGGCTTCCTGACTCCATGAGGGTTCACCCGACGTTCCATGTTTCTCAGCTCAAGCCTGTTTCTGTGAGTCCTCTGTGCCCGCCTGCCGACCTGCCTCCTCCGGCCCGTCTCATCGACAACCATCCGGCGTACACGGTGCGCGCCATTCTGGATGTCCGTCGCCGGGGGAGGGGTTTTCAGTACCTGGTGGATTGGGAGGGCTATGGTCCTGAGGAGCGTTCTTGGATTCCACGCTCTTTCATCTTGGACCCTAGTTTGATCACCTCGTTCTTCAAGGCTCACCCTGAGAAGCGCTTCCGGTCGCCAGGAGGCGACCCTTGAGGGGGGGGTACTGTAAGAGTAGCACTCTCTGCAGCTCCAAGATGGCCGCCAATCACCCTCAGCTGACGGTCATCCACCTGATGAGCTACAATCCTATTTAAGGCTGCAGTCGAGTACTACTCATCGCTGGAGCATTGATTCCTGTTTATGGTATTTATGCTTCTAGCCAGTCTTGTGTTTATTGCAAAGAGACTTACCTTGTTCTTATGTGCCTACAGTCATCGCGTCTGATTTTGGATCCTGTTCCTCGTGCCGTGCCCTCCAGCCACTTGCCTGCCTTCTTTGCCCTCTGGAATCAATTGGAGTTATTGGATGTTCATGGAACCCATCTCCCTTCATCATCTGTAAGAACAAACAAACATTTGAAAACCAACATTCACAACTGCCCCTGGGCCTACTCCTTCTGACGTTCTGCTTCCTCCTCCAGGGATTCCAGATGAACCACGTTGTACTTTAAACCACTGTAAATAATAAATACTGTTCTTTTGTACTCTCGTGCCTTGTGTCGTTCTGGGTCTCGTTACAAACTGGGTTACCTAGAAACCATTACAACAACAAGAAGTAGCCTGACCAACAGCTCTCCTTGTGTGAATAGAGCACGCTTCACATCTCCCATGCATCCTGGCAATGGTGGGCCCCCGACCGTTAGGTAGCGCTAATGCGCTAATCCGCTTATAGCGTAGCTAAATAATCTGTTAGCTTTACAGCGGATTGA
Organism: Garcialebias charrua; assembly: GCA_038048925.1. NCBI lineage: Eukaryota > Metazoa > Chordata > Actinopteri > Cyprinodontiformes > Rivulidae > Garcialebias > Garcialebias charrua. The sequence continues at coordinate 79,478 of JBBPBX010000662.1, forward strand.
CTAGTTTTATAATTCATAAGCGGATTTGTGCTATTTTTATTTAAAATGCAGTACCGCTAATAACTAATTATCTATCAGTAAAAACGAAATAACGTATTTACGAGCAGCGCCGGATGTGGTCCGTGACAAAAAAGCGTCCCCCTCAGTCTCTTGGTGTGTGCTCTCTCTATAGCAGTTAGCAGCCAGTGTGTTACTCTGCAGCCTTATTGCTTGTTTTCGAAGAGTCAGACGAAGACTTTTTAACATGGAGGGTGAACTTGTGGATGTTTCTCAGCGGCCTACGCGACGCGTCTGGATTTAAAAATAGAAGTTCGCCACATTAGCACTCTTCAAAATGGCGTCCGCGACGGCCAAAGAAGCCAGGATTTTACAACAAAACACGGTAAAACAATTATTTCTTTGCTGAGAAAAAATATATTTCATAGCTGACGTTATAGCACAAGTTTTTCTGAGCTTGAGAGTTTCACGAAATGGTCAAATCTGCTGGATTTAAAAAAAGTAGTTCACCATTAGGACTCTTCAAAATGGCGTCCGCGACGGCCACAGAAATTAAGAACATAAAATAGACAGGGCAGCAAACTTACATACTCAGGGAATCACAAGGAACTCAGGAGACAGAGGCAACAGGAGACAATGCCAGGACAATGATAAACACAGAGATACAGACTTATTTTTGATTTGATGTTTATTCATTCATTTTAAAAGAACAATACAAAACAGTTTCATCAGATACAAGGATGAATAGACTTTTAGCTGAATGGATGGATGGATAGACAGTTAGCTGGATGGCTGGATGGATGATCTTTAACAAGTTCTAAAATCATTAAAATTTAACCTCAGCTTGTGCCTCTGACCCAACAGAACCTCCTTCAGCAGCAGAACCCTCTGTGGTTCTCTGCAGGACTTCATCAGTCTCTCTCCTGGTTCTGGAGGAGTTCTGACCCACTCTTCTTTCCATTGTTGCTTCAGTTCTTTGAGGTTTCTGCTCAGCTCTCTGAAGGTCCCACCTTCAGGTTCAGGTTCTGGACTCTGACTGGGCCGTTGATTTGATTTGATGTTTATTCATTCATTTTAAAAGAACAATACAAAACAGTTTCATCAGATACAAGAATACAAGTAGGATAAAATGAAAGGAGCAGAAAGAAGATGAAATCTTATTATATCTGCCCCTTATTTCACAGTTTGTTCAACCAATGATAACCTTCAAACTACATCACAAAATGAATAACTCTACTTAATTTTTCTAACTGTAATACACAAACACACTAAGCTACATCATAAGTACAACATAAGTGTAATACACAAACACACTAAGCTACATCATATATAGTTTTTGAGCAAGTCCTTTTTGACCTTTTTCTTAAATGTATACATTGATTTTGCATTTTTAACATCACTCTCCAGAACATTCCACAATCCAACTCCCTGAATTGAGGTAGACCGTCCCTTTAAGCTGGTTCTGAATTGTGGTTTGATGAATATCTGTCCCTTTAAGATTGTAATAACTTTGTCTAAATTTCTTTGGATATTTAAAGGTAATGTGTTATTATGAGCCCTATACATAACTGATAAAATACTATATTCTACCAATTCCTGGAATTTCAATAAATTTAGCTGAAGAAACAAGGTGTTTGATGGGTGACTGAAATGTTTTCTGGTGATTACTCTTACAGCTCTCTTTTGTAAAATAAAAACAGGCTTTGTAATTGTTTTGCACGCTTTTCCCCAAACCTCAATACAATAGATTAAATGTGGAACAATGATTGTGTTATACAAATCCCTGACTTTATATACAGGTACATGAACACACAGCATGACAATCACAAACACCTGGACAACAAAATGGAGGAGATAAGCAAGACAATTAACAGAGAGACCAGGGAGTGTAGGGATGGGGACCCACCACCTGAGAGCAACATGCTTACAACTGTTATCTTGAAGTTCTAGGGTGTAGAGAGCCACAGAAACGGTTATGGTAGGCCGGATTTGGCCCACGGGCCTTGAGTTTGACACATGCGATCTAGTGGTACTAAAAGTAACAAAAGAAGAAGAAAAAAAAACAGCCAAATATGTCAGCAGTTTAGCTAACAGACTTTGGAATGGGTACATTTTGTCCTTGTCAAACCTGTTGAAGAGAACCAAACTAAATACTCTGAAACTCAAACAACTTACTGTATAACAGTTCATGCACCGCTAGTTGGCAGTGTAGTGCAAATATTGCATAACTTGCTGCTACCAATTGTTGAATTTAATTAGCGGATTAGAATTAGCTTCCCCTAATTTTCATAAGACATTAGTGCTTTTGAAATTGCGGACCTAAATAAATTAATTAGTGCTTTAGAAATAGCGGAACTAATTTTTGGATTAGCGTTGCCCACCACTGCATCCTGGTCACAATCTAAGAAACATGGTGTAACCTAATAAGTTTTAAGGGGAAAAATCACTAGCCACTATGAAACAATAATAATAACCATTCCTTCTTACCAGTAGCCTAACATAAAGCAATATGAACATCATCCATCATGTTTATTAGTAGTTTAAAATGCATGTCCAAACCTGTCCCTCCTCTGGACATGTCCAAACCATCTCAGTCTGGCCTCTCTAACTTTATCTCCCAGTTGTTCAACATGTGCTGTACCTCTGATGATCTCATTCCTGATCTTATCCATCCTCCTCACTCCTATGGAGAACCTCAACATCTTCATTTCTGCCACTTCCAGTTCTGTCTCCTGTCTTTATGTCGATGCCTCTGTCTCCAGACCATACAATATAGCTGGTCTCAGCACTATCTTGTAAACTTTTCAGTGTTTCCTCTACCATTATACAAGTGGGGCGCCACGTCTTCCGAACCCCCCACCACACACACACAAACACACACCTGTCGGCACTAACATAATTCTATAGTAGGTGCACAAGACAAAAAGCTAAAGGCAGCCTCTTCCCCTCACGCTGAAACCCGCCCCCCCCC
>JBBPBX010000662.1:88711-121648 GCA_038048925.1 Garcialebias charrua
CTATCACCTTCTCCTGAGCTTCTGTGGTGAGGTGCTGCAGTTGCACATTCCTCATGAAGCTCATCAATAGACATGCTTAGTCTGCCAAAAGGAGTTTAAAAAAATTATGATCTGAGTTCACCAGAGGGACATAAGTCATGTACAGTGGTAAATAAATGGTAACAAATATTTTATCTTTAAAATTTTGCATCATATTCTAACTACCTTTTGAAATTACCTTTAATACATAATATACAGTATAAACTGATTAATTTTTTTAAAGATGTGTAGAAGTATGCATAATTATGTTTGTATACTGTAAAGTAAGTTTGATCATGTATTTATTTGTATATATCAGGTGTATCCATTTGTATATCATCTTCACCTTGTTTGAGGCATCGGTGTGAAGAGAGAATGGGAGTGGGCTGCTTCCACTTTTCAATTTTTGGACCACTTCTTCTATCATATTCTGTTATCATTATTATAGTAATACAAGTTCATAAAATAAATAGAATCAAAATCTTTTATTTTGAGTACCGGATCTCTTAAATATTCCTAATTTTAAAGGTCCTAATGCACCTTAGCATATACATGTATAGCATATCACCATATAAATTTACCTTAAATGTTTCAATGTTAATAAGAGCTAGTTACTTGCAAGAGGCTTTGTTTTAATTCTCCAGACCAATACAGTGGTAAGAAATAGTAAAACACCACCAGTGACATTTAGTATATATATTATTAATTTTTGATAATTTTTAATAAGCAAATTGAAATAAATGTAGCCATCAGAGTCCAATACAATAACCAAGAGGCTAGCGCTAGTATCATAACTCCACAAACAAACAAAGAAAAAAACAAACTCACCAGTTCCCACTTGCAGTCAGCTAAAGGTTTTTTTCACAAACAAAGCCATCTAAAAGTTGAGAGCCATATAATAATAATAATGAATTCCATTTATAATGCACTTTTCATTAATAAAAATCTCAAAGTGCTACAAAGTGTAATAAAGCTAAGTCAGGAATGGTAATATAATAATATAAGCATTAGATAAAGACTAGCATTATCATGCTAGCTCCAAAAACAAACACACCAGTTGCCACTTTTAGAATAAACAGTCAGCTGAAGGCTTTTTCACAAACCGAGACTTCTAAAAGTTGAGAGACATGTCAGTCAGAAATGGCAAATAGGCATTATATAAAGGGCTTTCAATGATTTAAAACCTACCTGAGCCAGCCTCCTTGAGTCACTGCATGGCTCATTTCCAAGACAAAAAAAAAGACTGAAGCACATGATCGGTAGGTACAGCTCACATTGGACGTGCCCAGGGCGCAGAAATCTGCACCCAGCATATTCTCATTATTTTGTAACGTCGTGGAATAACTGCCCATGCACCATTTTTAACGAGAGTCTATGGATAAGATTCATGCGCCCCCAGGACCGGAAATACGTCAACAATCAGAAAACGTTTTTTTGAAACAAACAATATAACTCATCATTACTCATGAAATATTAATCCTACACAACTAAAAACATATATGCATACAGTATTTCAAAATATTTATATTTTATTATTTAATTTTGTTTTTAAGTCTTCAATGTAAAATGGTGAATAGCTCCAGAAGTTCCAGTGGGGCGGCACCCTAGCACCCCCTATTGGCCGGCCGCCCCTGGCCTCTGTTCTTAGACACAGTATAACTCCATCCATTCCCTGCACCCTCCACTCAATATTGCAGATGAGGTCCCACACCACTGATCCATCTAGGACCCCTTCCTAACATCACCCTTGAACAGATCATTCAGTCTCTTGAACGACTCAAAATCAACTGATTAAATGTTCTGATGTTTTTTGTAATGTCTTATGATTCTCATAGTTCCTTTGTTGTCTGGGAATTTTAGATGAAAGTAAACTTGTGTCATTATCCAATATTTATGATAATTGTGTTCATGAATTTATTCTTTTTAGGTGACTTCTGAAATAGAAGCAAGAACCCAACATAGAAATTGTTTTTTAAATTTTAATTTTTTTATTGTCTTAAAATTAAAATAGTAGCTAAATGGTTAGCTTCAAGCTTCAAAACAAGTTTTCAAAAGCAATGGATGAAATCATCATGGCCAGTTATTTCTTATATTTGCAGTCTGATCTGATGAAGTGTCAGCCTGGCTAACTAAAGAAAATTTCAGAAATTAGAATCCTTTTACTTTCCTTTCCATGTCTAAGAGGCCAAAATGCTAAATTAGTGTAAAGTGGAAATGTAAAAAAAAAAAAGCTTGTTTATACTATTATGTGGTAAATTATGACTTCATAGTGAAACAATTGCTCTTTTTAGCTGATGCACAAATTTAGTTTGGTATTTCCCTTTAATTTTATGACAATTCATGTTTCTAGGGGAAATATTGATCAAATTATTTAACTGTTTAAAATACGTTTTTTGAAAATAGTTTTCCAAACTCAGTCTTATTTTTGTCTGAAAAAACAAAACAAACAACAACAAAAACATATTTTTTACTCTTGAAGTTTTCTTTTGTTGAAAATAAATCAACATTTTTTTTTAAATCAACATGTTTCTTTTTATGTCAATTTATGAAAAAAAATTGTTTTGGATTAAAATAACAAACGAATGGGCATTTTCTCCTATAATTTATTGACATGCTTTTTTGGAATACCCTCCAGCACACTTACGATGTGATAACCAAAAATGAGGCTTTGTTTTTGGTCGGACGTACACATCTGTGTTCAAACATGGAGTTTTTATTTTATTTATTTTATTAAACTCTACCCATGGAAAATTCCATTTTCTGATTTGTGTTTTGCTTGTACTGACTCAGATATACTAGTGAGCTACAGTATCACGGTGAACTCACTAATGACGTCTTGCTTTGGGGAACACCAATGTCAGTCTTTCGTTCTGCAGCCTGCATGCATGCAAAACAGTTTTTTCCAGACTAAATGTTTATTTGTGCACATTACAAGTGGATTTTTGCTCTTTACATCCAAACTAAAACAATTTTGTTGGACAAGATGAACAGCGGGACTCCACAGTGACATCTGGCCAATTGAAGGTACTGATTCTAGGGCAAGTTGAAGCGACCTGTCAGTGATGTTCACAGAGGCTCTTGAAATATATTTCTATCAGTATTACATTACACCCACTATGCTCCATTATTTGTATTCACTTAATTCTGCCTTATAATGTGAAATGTGACACTAGGCAGAACGTTTTTCTCTCGGGCTTTGTTTTCACTAGGGAACAATTACACGCCTGCACATACACAGACATAACATTTGATGTTTACATTGAAGCTGATAGATTGTTGACAGAAAGGAGGGTCACGTGGTAGTGTAGGTGGTTCTAGGGCGGTCCTGAAGCAGTCCAAGGAGGTCCCAGGGTCCAAGGAGGCGGTGACGACATCCGGGGTTTTTATAACCGTGGCCCTGCCTTTGAAGAGTGTGTGTGGACTTGTGCTGGAGTCAGGTCTGTTGTCTGCTGTAAGGTTTATTCTTATATGTACAATAAACCTACATAAAATTTGCACATTCGTTTCAGAGCTTCCTTCAACCTTTTGAATTCGCAACAATTTGGTGATCCCGACGTTGAGAAGTGTGAGGTTTGGCCTGAAACGGAAGCCGATTGAGGGCTTCCCCCACGAGTGGCGGAGCAAGCTGCAGCCAAGTGGCGCCTCTTCATTCAGGTGAGCAGATCTTCCGTTTATACCTAAATGTCTGCTATTGAAAACGCTAAATTTACCTTGGCTGTATGTCTGTTCTGTCTACGGGTGGGCAAAAATTACACCGTAGTGTAGCTACGGTTGTTTGGGTTAGCGTTAACAGTTAAATAACGTGAACCACTGTTGGTATTTCATTTGAATGTGCATTTTTTTTGCTGTTTTCGTACATATAAGTAAAGTATAAAGCACATAGTCCACACACACAAAGGGTGAGAGTATGAGTGCCTAAGTTTGCGTTTTTTCCCCATCTATGAGCTCCGGCCTGTTGGCTGAGAGACTTTTTTTATTTGTTTATTTTATGGGCTCCGGGAGCTGTGGGGCTGAGGTCAGAGGTGAACTCCGGGATTTAATCGCCGTAGAGTCGCACTGGCTTTCATCCAGCACACGGCTTGCCGTACAGAGTGGTTTGGGCCGCTCCGGGTTCACAAGAGTTGCCGAGAAGGTGATTTAGTTCACAATCCGGGACCAGTGATCGCCGTTAGAGTCAAATCTTTTCTTCCCCTTCCCAGTTGAAGTTGATTGCCGTATTTTCTGGTGTATAGGTCGCAAACTTTTTATTTTTTTTCATTTATTATTTTTTTTATTTTCTTTTCTTTATTCATTTTTTTTCCTTTATTTATTTTCTGTTTCATTTAGAGGCTTGTGGCCTGTACTCCAGAAAGTGCTGTGAACACGCAAACTAAGGCAACAGGGAAAGATTTTTTATTTTATATATTGTTTCAGTGGGTGTATTTGCCGGCAGTAGGTCAAATTGTGAAGTCTAATAGTGACTGCCACTGCTGTGCTCTGGGGTGGCATTTTTATTGGGTGTTTTAGGAGGGTGATTTAAAACAGGCAGTTTCTTGGTTGGCTACTGCAGCTGTCCATGGTCCTGGCTGGAGGTTTGCTCACTTCACCCTTGTAAAACACGTGTACTGTATAACATTATTATAATGTCTGACATACCTATACAAACTTGGAAGAATTGTGCCCTTGGCACATTAGGATCTGTTTTGCATGAGTTATGGGTTTCATGGAGTCGGAAGGTAGCTGTCAAGAATGTTCTTGATGAGAAAAGACGTTTAGTTTCTTGGGTGAATAACATGTGTCGGTCAGGAATGTTTCCTGTTGTGGATGACCTGTCTCCATCTGCTGTTGGACAGAAATCTGCTTGAGAAGTGTGCACAGGGCAGTTTCACAGAGACAAGTTGTTGGCTCACATTCAGTTTTATGGCCGTCAACAGATAAGACCTTAGTGCCTGACACCACAGGGCCCCCACCTCTTCCTCCTTCCATGCTCGTACCAGGGAAGAGACATCTCCTTGAGGTTACCCCCCCCCCGCTCCCCCGCGCCTGTAACACAGCTGCCCCTGAGTGAGGTGAGTTCACTGGACCATTCTGTAAGTTCTGGTCCAGGGAACGGCTCAGATTTATTGTTTGTTCGTTTAAGTTCAACGCTGCTGTTGGAAAGACTCCACAGTTAAGTAGTTAGTTAATTGATAGTTCACGGTTGGGTTGTTTTATTTTTTTATTGTTGCTGTGACTGTTTGTGCTATTTTATGAAAACATGGAGGCTGAAAAGGCGCACGTTATGGTCATGACTGGCAGAACGGAGACATGCCTTGAAGCTCAACGGCCTTGTGCTTCCCCCCGCATCCTCTTTGCCCCGCTCCCCCTCCTCCTCCTCGTCCTCCCCCGTATGCACCTGTGGGATTAAATCCACACAACCGAATGCCATTGACGAAGCTATCATCCATAAATCTGGCAGAGCTCTCACTTGGTTCTGAACACACTAGATCCAGCTCAGACTTGCTTCTCGTTACAGGAGGTATTTTACAGACAAAATCAGCTGAAAATAGGAATATGGTGCAAGACCATGTGCAAACATTGATGGGTGGTGTTCACACCACTCCTGGCTCTGTGGGTGAACAAAGGGGAGGTGGTGTGTTTCGTCCACCGTCCTCTGATGCTTCTTTCAGCGTGACATCTTTGGGGGCTTCATATGACTCCGTGCCACTGACCTGTCCTGGTCCAACTGCTTGTCCTGACCTCAGGCCTCCTGCCACAACTTTTGATAAGGTCACTGGCTGGCAGCGAGGAAATTCAGGTCGATTAAATAGAATTGCTGATAATGTTCACACATGCCTTGACGCAGCGCCTCCTGCTCAATTCATGTTACCTCTCGTTTCTTCCACCACAGCTGAGGGAGTCCGCAAACAGACTTACACGCCTTTTAGTTTGCAGGATACTGAGTTGATCCGTCAGCGTTTGCCTGATATCCAGAAAGGAGGTTCGGCTTGGATCCGCGCTTTTCTGGAGGCATGCGCCGGAATTGTGCCATGTCTGGGTGATTGGAGGAGGGTTTTCACAGCATGCACGTCGTTTGGTAGTTTGACTGAAATAGAACAGGCTGCTGGGACTAAATTGGACCCAGACAGTGACACACTGCACGACCACGTTCAAATTTTATGGCCAATTATACGAGAGAAATATCCGACGTCTATGAAATCTTCAGACTTGTGTGAGATTCCTCCGGCTGTTACAGAACGGGGCACGACCTACTTATCTAGAGTTAAGCTCTTGTGGGAAAATAGAACTGGAAATGATCCAACGATTGATCCTACGACTCAACTGTTGTTCAGAGGAGCTGTAGAGAGCTCTCTGTCTGATGATGTTAAGAAGAGTTTGGCGTCTGTTGTTGGCCTAACAAAGATGGATTATGATTTATGGGCAGCCCACATTGTTCATTTTATTGATCAATCTTTTGATAAGAGGGAGTCTGATGACAGGGAATTAAAATCCCTTGAAACTCAATTAGCTAAGGCCCAATTAAAAGACATACGTGACAAACTTAATTTCACAAAGGTGAATGCAATCCAGATGCCCCAGGTTCAGGGTCCTCCTACATCATCTGATAATTCATATCAACAGAGACCTCTGGGCCCATCCACATCCTGGCGCAGGGGTCGGTACAAACGTCCGAGGGGCAACCCTCGACCCACGGACAGGTGCCACCGGTGTGACGGGGTGGGACATTGGCATTTTCAATGTCCGACCAAACAGGATTTATCGAGACAGGAGGTGACACCAGCTCGTTATCCACATGACGTATATACACCACCACCAGATAATACTCCACATGGCCCTATGCCGGGAGCCAATAATCAGGCCCCAGGCCAATATCCTATCCAATAGGGGTGCCCTGGTCCGGCAGTAGGTGGCGTCTTGTATTTGGAGCCTTTTTGGTATCGTTAACCATTAACGGCCGAAATCACATGTGTATGGTTGATACAGGCGCCAGGTATTCGTCAGTTAACACGTCACTCCCACGATCAAGCCAGAGGAGTGGCCGCTCTCGTGTGGAATAATCTGCGCTTTGAACACTCCTTCCTGATTTCTGACATATGTCCAGTGAACTTGATTGGACGAGACATTCTGTGTGATCAGAACGTGACTTTGATGATGAGTCCTGACAACGTCCAGCTGAGTTTTCCTGATGGAACTGTTCAGTACTGTGCTACAGTGAAAAGCTCCATTCATCAGATGCTCCAGGTTGAAGGGACTTCTGCTGAGTCTGGTCCAGCCGAATTTCAAGCTGAAGTTTGGTGGGGAGCAGTTCCTGACTTTACAACTACGCTCTTGTACGACACACTGCAGAGCTGGAACGCCTGGATTAATGTCATAAGATCTTATGACACGCCTCCTGATGTGGCACATTGCACGCTGAACTATGACCTTTGTGGTGATGGAGACTACGATGTGCTCTGGACAGGACTGCTTGAACATTGTCAAGAGACTGGTGAATTTCCAGTGGCTGAAATCATGGACATTTATGTGGCCCCGGAGGGAGTGGTGGCAGGCGTGAAATTGCCCGCACCGTTACTGCAACTGTATATGCTTGGCGATGTATCAGCTCCACATGTGTCATTGATGGTTGTGTCTGGTGCTGATGCGAAGAATTTAGGTCCTGTGATGAGACGCTGTCTTGCTGTAAGGGAATGGGTGCCTACACAAAATCCACACTTACACTATTCTCCAGAAACTGATACTTACAGGATCACACACAGATCATTCACATTATTGTTACCTGAGAAACATTCTCTGCCTAGATCACATGGCGGAGAAAACACAGACCATGTTGATACGGACAAACTGTTAGCCAGTTTGCCTGATACACTTTGGGCCAGGAGTTCTACAGATGTGGGCCTGCTGAGTGTCAACCCTGTATCGATCGTCCTGAAGCCAGGCACGGTTCCAATCTATAAACATCAATATCGACTCCGACAGGAGCAGATTGACGGTATAGAGCAAACTATTAAGGGTTTGCTGGAAGCTGGTGTGTTGCAGCCTACTGTTTCGAGCTGGAACACACCTCTACACCCGGTACCAAAAGCTGATAAATCTCATTACCGTTTAGTTCATGATTTGAGGCCTATAAATAAGGTTGTTGTTCCATCTAATTATGGTACTCCAAATCCTTATGTTATGATGAATGCTATTCAGCCAGAACACAAGTTTTTTACTTGTATTGACCTGGCGAACGCGTTCTTTTGTGTGCCTCTGGACGCTGGATCAAGGGATCTGTTTGCATTTACCTTTAAGGGGAAACAATTCACGTACAGTAGATTACCTCAGGATTCGTGGATTCGCCCTCTTTGTTCAATAATGTATTAAAGCAAGTCCTTACTGATTTGCCTTTGCCACCGGGAGTGGTTTTAATCCAATACGTTGATGATATTCTGATAGCAGCTCCGACTTCAGAAGCTATTATGCTGGCATCTGAAGCTGTGCTTCGACATCTAGCCCAGTGTGGTTTTAAAGTGTCAAAACACAAATTACAGGTGGGTCGTTCAAAAGTTCAGTTTTTGGGTAGGCTCATCTCTGGCTCTGGCCTGCAACTGACGCCATCTCAGAAAAGCTCCATTTTAAATCATTCTAAACCAGCAAATGTTAGGATGATGTTAAAATTTTTGGGGCTGATCAATTACAGTAAGAACTTCATTCCTGATTTCAGCCGTAAGGTGGCTCCTCTGCGGAACCTCATTTCGGCTGTGGGATATAAAAATTTTGTGTCCCCACTGCAGTGGACGGAGGAAGCTGACAGGGCATTTGTGGAGATTGAACTAGCTTTGTTTGATGCGTGCTCTCTGCAGTGTCCAGATTACTCCTGGCCATTTCACTTGGTAGTGGATGAAAAAGACGGATTTGTGAATGCCGTCTTGTTTCAAAGAGGGAAGCTGACTGAGAGACTACACGTTTTGATGTATGAAAGTGCACAATAAGATCAAATTCTGACCCTTCTCAATGTATTGTACAGCAGGTACGAGACGACTTGGCTGAGCTGAGCGCGTCTGAGGGGCTGGGCGCATCTTAAGGACTGGGTGTGTCTGAGGAGCTGGGAGTTACATCTGTACAGAGTGACACTGCATCTCGACCAGTTCCAGGGCCTGATACAACTTGAGGAAAAACTCAAAACAGACTTAAAATAACATTACATAAAAAGGGGACGTTGTTTGTTGTACATAATTGTTACAGGAAGAATGAATTTCCTAGCGGTGAGGTTAAGTGCGGTAACCACTTTTGGAATATTGTTTACAGGTCTCACTCTGTGGGTTGCAACGACAGCTAAGACAGGCTCCCCTGAAGTTGTTCACGACAATGTCAACAGATCTTGTGATGAGGACCCTAACTTCTTGCTCAGAAGAGGGGAAGGTGGAGAGTTTGCTGGCATGATGCAGAGAAGGAAGGTAAATGTTTTCTTTGTCCTGGAGACCGAGTGGAAGGGCAGCAAGGCTCACGGTGTTGGAGCAGGATTAAAGCTCTCTTACTTTGGTGTGGATAGCGGAGGAGATGGAGTAGAGGTTATGTTGAAGAAGAAGTTGACATAGGATGTCGTGGTGGTGTGACATGTGTCTAGTGGGGGATGTGTCTTATGGTTGAAGTATTACGTCTGATGCTAGGTAGTTGGGTTTGGCTATTTTGAGTTTTTATTTTTTATTTCTGGTAGTATTTCCACCTGCAGTACAGATGACGTTTGTGTTATGAGCATTTCCATTGTTTTCTTTGTAACAGGATGTTTTTTGTTTACCTCCTGTTTCAAAAAAGGGGATGGGAGATAACAGACATACTGTATAGTTAAACACACCATTTCAAATAACTAATTAGATCAACGTTTTAACTCTTCATACAGTGATGAGAGCTGGAAACAGTTATACATTTGATAAAGTTATAAAAGATAATTTTAATAAGTGCCTAAAAACAGGTTGGATCTGAATGTTTGGGGTAATTTATATAGATTTAGTGCTGACTTTTTCTTATTTTTCATTACAGGTCAATTCTGGACTGCTGATGATCTGTCAGCCCTGTGACAGAACGTGTAAGATAAAATTGTGAATAATTTATATTTGAAAAGGGGAAATGCACTTTACAATGTTTCCACAGCTGTGATGGACAAACAGAGGAACCTTACCATAACTGGGTTTACATTCCTCCCCTTTTCAGCAGATTAATTAATGCTGAATGAATGCTTAATGTTGCAGTGTAACCAATGAAGGGAAAATCTATTTCCCTGCACCATTTTTATTTATTTATCTTACAGGTAAAGGTGTGGAACATGCAGCAGAGCAGAACTAATCACATTAACTAACCAACTAATATTAAATGCCAAGGATTTCTCAATATTTGTTGAAACCTCTCAATTGTTGTTTACACCATATGTTGAAAGGTTACATATGGTTATTCTTACACCTGTGAAGAATGACTGTGAGTTTGATCCAGGAGGTCCAGAAAGGATTAAAGGTTGTTGAGATGAATGAGTCAGACAGAATGTGAATGTTTCAGACAGATTAATGTGATTTTATATACATATATGTTTGTGCTTGGTGAATTAGCAGTACAATAGTTGTGTGTTGATAGATTTTTGAGAAAGGTGTACAGGGTTCTCACTATTTTTCTATAGATATAATTTAGTTTTATCAATTTTGATTCTTAGATCTGAACGATAATTAGAAATGTTTTAGAGGATACATTTTAGCTGCACCTTTGTTAAGAGTAAGCCTAGCGGTGAATTTTACTGATAGGAAATGTTTGTGGTAGAACATTCTGGTACAGAGAATAATATATATATATATAGGAAATGGATGTGAATAAGATAATTGAGTTTAACAGGTTATGGAAGAATTTTTGTGTTTTCTGTTCTGATCAGTTTAATCATAGGTTTAGTGTTAATTTTCTGAATGTGGTCTTAGCCCTTATCGCAGACATCTCTGAATAAGAGCAGTTGAGCTTTTCTCAGATATCAGACTAGTCAACAGAGTAGTGTAGGGTTTTTCTCCTCACAGGTGTCTATGATGATGAAGATGAGATGGCCTGACTTGGCTAAAGCATAGTTCACATTCTTTGCTAAGGTTAACACATACCTGAAATGGAGCAGAGTATATGCAATGTTTTGAAGTTTGTTAAGAGTTGATAATTCAATTTTGGGTAATTTAAGGGTTTTTGAGAAGTATTGGATTTATAAAGTCAAGTTAAAGTCCAGTTGTTTTTTATTGAACGCCTTTTAAGGTATTGAATTTAACTTCATTATTCCTGCATATACCCTGTTGAGGCGTGATATTTGATAGGAGGGACAGCCCGCTTCATTTTATTGTTTTGTTTTTATTTTTATTTGTTTTATGGTTTCATTTTTACATTTATTTTTGTTTATTTTTGTTTGTTTTTGTTTATTCTTTATTACTTTTTTGTTTATTTCTTGTTACATTGTTGTTTTGTTTATTTTATTTTCATTCTTTGTTTTTGGTTGATTTCTTTGCTTTTTGTTACATTTATTTTTTAAATTGTTAGTTTTCTATTGCGTTTCCAGCATATAAGCTCTGACGGTTACCGTATATTTTCTGTTTAGTTTTTATTACCATTTATATTATTGCTTATTTTATATGAGGGTTTTATATTCTGGGTGGGTAACTTAGATGTAATATTGCTGTGGGAGGGAATGTTAGAGATTTCCAATGTGTATCAAGTTTTTAATTGCATTCTCACATAGAACATATAGGATTTTGTTGACATGATGTTTGTCATGTCAAAAGGGGAATTGAAATATATTTCTATCAGTATTACATTACACCCACTATGCTCCATTATTTGTATTCACTTAATTCTGCCTTATAATGTGAAATGTGACACTAGGCAGAACGTTTTTCTCTCGGGCTTTGTTTTCACTAGGGAACAATTACACGCCTGCACATACACAGACATAACATTTGATGTTTACATTGAAGCTGATAGATTGTTGACAGAAAGGAGGGTCACGTGGTAGTGTAGGTGGTTCTAGGGCGGTCCTGAAGCAGTCCAAGGAGGTCCCAGGGTCCAAGGAGGCGGTGACGACATCCGGGGTTTTTATAACCGTGGCCCTGCCTTTGAAGAGTGTGTGTGGACTTGTGCTGGAGTCAGGTCTGTTGTCTGCTGTAAGGTTTATTCTTATATGTACAATAAACCTACATAAAATTTGCACATTCGTTTCAGAGCTTCCTTCAACCTTTTGAATTCGCAACACTCTCATATTTAAAAGCAGAGTACCACACAGCAAGCTAATATAAAAATGTAAAGTATAGGGATAGAGGTAATAATAATAATAATAAAAAAGCATTACTAAAAGGAATGCATTATTTCATGACATGATAACTATGGTATTAAAAGTTGTACTTACAGTGTATTTTTATGTGGCACAATAGTGTAGTAAAGTTACTATGAGGTTATGAGAGTGTTAGGGTATTTTTGGTCAAGGTTTATGGATGTTTAACTACTATGGCTGAGAATGTTAACCGCCATGAACCATGCGTTTGAGTTAGAAGAGTGAGCTGAATGAGGAGCTGATTTGAGGCTGCAGGTCCAGCTGGCATTCCATTGTCGCCTCTGAGTCTGTGAGCTTGACTGAACTGATAAGTGTATAAAAACAAGTCTCACACACTGCCTGTTGCAGATTCTCGTGACTGGGCTTCATGCATGTACTCCTTCTATATATTCATGTGTAACCTGTCCCGAAAAAATCTGTCCTTGCAAGTTAAACCGGTTAAAAATCTTCTCTTGTTGATGAGTATACCTCCTTTTGAATAAGTGAGATAAATAGAAGATGTTCAAATTCAAAAACTTTATTTATCCCCAGGGGAGCAATTATTTTTGTCTAACAGACAGCATTTTTGAAAAATCTGACAAAAAAGGGATTTTAAGGCAGTCAGAAAAAAAAAGTTTATTGACTCCACCCAAACATAAATAACTAAACCCATGGACAAAAATAAAAGTTTGGTTGGATGGCAGAGGCGGTTGCCACTAGAGGGCGCTAGGGGCGCCGCCCCTCCTTGGAACTGCAGCTCTTCTTCTTCAGCATTTGAAGATTTTATTTTTTTATTATAAAAGTGAAATAATAAAATAAAAATATTTCGAAATGCATGCATATATGTTTTTAGTTGTGTAGGATAAATATTTTATGAGTAATGATTGTTTCAAAAAACGTTTTTTGATTGTGACGTACTTCCGGTTTCCCCGCTGGACGCCGCCTGCGGCCCTTTTCCATTGAATCTAATTATAACTAGCGGCCGCTAGCGGCCGTAGTTTATGTCCCATCTGTCCAAAATTATTGGACGTACAGGTCGCATTTTCCGTCGCCCTCGAGCCTGGACTCGTCTCTTATCGCCACGGATCGCCAGCGCTTCCGGTTCGAGCCAGGAGGGAGGTGGAGCGGGGGACTCTCTCTGTTTACACTCAGAGCTGATCACACGGCCGACTAGCGACGTTGAAACAGCAGTAATTATTAATGGTGCCTTTCTACACAGGTAAGCAAGTAATAATTAGTGACTTTAATGAATCTCTAAGCGCACATGAGCAAAGTTTTGAGCTGATCTCATCTGTGTGCGTGTGACGTGGTGTCGTGTGTGGGTGGTTGTTGCAGTCAGTTACAGTAGCTACTAGCTGTGCTCATGGTTGTGGTGTACTGCAACATTATAAAAGTTGCTACTTGCTAGTTATAAACCCGAATGTGTGAAGACGACTCCTGTCTGTCCATCTTCAGCTCATCATGAACTGTTTACTCCTCAGAGTGTCTGTCTGTGTTAGTTAACTTTTGTCTCGTTTCGTTTAGCAGCAGTTGCAAATTTTCTGATGAATAAATCTGAATGAATAAATAAACTTTAGTTTTAGTTTAGTTTAGTTAAACTTTAGTTTCATTATAAGTTGTGCTGTTGTTTCAAAGACACTCTAAACTTAAATAAATCAAGTAGCAGAAAGATTTAAGCATTAAATAGTTTGAAATTTTCATGTTATGAAACAGTGATTATATAATTATTTGAATTTAATTTTAATATTATAAAGATCACTGTGGATGGAATGCAATTGAAATAACCTGGATATTATTATTTATGCTGTATTAAGAAAGTTAAAATGTGATTACATATGTGTACACAAAGCACTTCAAGCAATGTGGAAAATGCTAAAAAAAATACATAATTAATGTGCCTTCTGTACTTTCTTTACAGAAAAAAATCCACACAACACCTTCATCTCTACACACCGGCATCCAATCTACCACCTGTGTAACAGACAGGTGGTGTACAGAAGAAGATCCAAGATGTCCAGCTTAACCTCATCATGCAGCAGGTGACTTCCCATATCCCAAAAGTGAGTATTTTCACTTGTGGTGTTTTACTATTTTTAACACTGTATTGATCTGGAGAATGAAAACAAAGTCTCTTGCAAGTTACTAGCTTATTAACATTGAAACATTTAAGGTGCATTTATATGGTGAAATGTTATATATGCTAAGATGCATTAGGAGTCAACTCAGGACCTTTAATATTAGGAATATTTAAGAGAACTGTCTGGTACTAAAAAAATACAGTAGATTGATTCTATTTATTTGCTCTCTCCACTGCACACCTGTAGAAGGAGGTGAGGTCTGAACTTCTCAGACCAGCTCGTCTCAGCCGTCTGAGGAAGTAGAGTCTCTGATGAACTTTCGTGATCAGGCTGGTGGTGTTGTTGCTCCAGCTGAAGTTATCGTTCATGTGTACCGTACACCTAAGTACTTGTAGCTGGAGACCACTTCCACCGCAGATCCTCCTATGTTCAGTGGGGTGTGTGGGGTTTGTTTGTTCCTTCTGAAGTCCACAATCATCTCCTTTGTCTTCTTCACGTTGATGTGAAGGTTATTGTCCTTGCAGGACCCAGAGCCTCTTTATCATAAAGTGGAAGAAAAGACCCTTAGACCAGTCTGGTGGGTGACCAACTTAAGGAGACTGATATCGGATTTTAGGTCACTTCACTTTCTTTAACAACAAACATGAACATGGCTGGCTGTGAGGGGCAAACACATGACATATAGTAGCTAAAAGACAGATGCTTAAACTGCTAAGCTTCAGCAAAAAGAGGAAAATATTGATGAGTAGCAAAACACTAGCTAAAGTAGCATTTTTTTGCTGAAAGTATCAAAATGCTAGTTAAAAGTAGCAGAAAAGTAGCAGAACAGTAGCTAAAATCTCAACAAGATAAAAAAGAAAACAGATTTAAGAGAATAATGTTTAAGGGAAAGTTTCATATTTTGAAAGATATAAAACTAGCAACAAAAAAGTAAGCTGAAATTAGCACAAAATATGTAAAAAGAACAATAAAGTGGTCATAGTGTTATGATTTCAAAGGTTTACCCAGTTGGTAATGAGACCCAGAACGACACAAGACGAAGAGGTGCAAAAGTAACAGTGTTTATTATTTACAGTGCAAGTCTATATACTGTACACATGTACAGGGATCTTCTGGATTTCCTAGAAGATGAAACAAACTGTCAGAAAGGCTTGACCAGAAGGCTCTTTCAAGATGATTGATCTAGTTTTGTTTGTTATTTTACAGAGAAATCCTTAGTTCCTTGAGATGAATCCCAGAGGGCGAAATGAGGCAGGCAAGTGGTTGGAGGGCAAGACACGATGAGCAGAGAACTGGTCCCAGGACCAAGATGGAAACGAGGACTGGAAACACAACAAAAAACAAGGTAAGTGTCTCTCAAAGTACTGTACTCAGAAACTGGCTAGAAGCATAAATACCATGAGTAGGCATCAATGCTCCAGCGAAGAGTACTTGACTGCAGCCTTAAGTATAGGTGGAGCTCATCAGGTGGATCACAGTAAAATAGATCATTTTTCTTCCCCATAAATCAGTTATTTAAAATCTAATCTGGAATCATTCCTCCTTGTTAGACTTCAGTTGACCTGTTTAAGTTGGGCCAAATTTGTTATTATCTTTTGATTTATTTTTCATTGAAATTTAATTATTTGTTAGTTTATTTTTGGAACTGTTAAATTGAATTATTTGGTGGATTTTTGAACACCTTTGTCCTTATTTAAGTCTGGACCCTCACAATTCTATTTATGTTATGAACTTGTATTACTAAAATAATAACAGAATATGATAGAAGTTGTCTAACAATTGAAAAGTGGAAGCAGAACACTCCCATTCTCTTTTCACACTGATGCCTCAAACAAGGTGAAGATGAACCATGTTTTATTAATGATAGTTTTAGGGAGGGGAAGGGAACATGAGGGAGACCATATATTGTGTCTTTAAACACATACATTATAGTGCCACCCAGATGTAACTAAAGGATTTTAACAGGGGTCAGTATTAAGCTGACCTCTTTATCCTTAATTAATTTACTTATTCAGATTGAATAGTAATTTCACGGATTCTGTTCTTTTTCAGTTTACCCAATATTTCTGTGATCTTTATGATGGATAAATAACAGAGCTATAAAGTGACAATGGACACGTTAACTTAGCTTGATATGTCAAAGAGACACTATCATTTATTTAAAATGAATCAACTAAATTAACACCATTACACTTGATTGACATGATTTCACTTTCTTTCAAATTAATACGTCAGCACACTTGAATTTAACACAACAGACTTCAATATTGGATGTTAAACATATTTAGTCTGAGGGCTCTTTAACTTAATTAGTTTCCAGCTTAGATTGAGAGGGAAAAGAAATAGGAGGAAAGATTTAAGAAGAATTGGGAGCATGAGACCAAAGTGACACTTCTCATCCGACTTCTGCTAAAATCCAGGTACGTTTTGTAAACAGCTCTTTACCTTTCGACGACAGCCCGGTAAGAGGGAAGACCTTGTAGCTTTTCAGATGCACGGGTCCTTGTGGGAACCAGTACAGTACCTTCGAGCAGGGTATTCGTTTACGTTTCCAACGTCTCCTGGTTTCGCGTTGGTCATCAGAAAATATGTCAGCTCCTGGCCTCTGACTTCAAGATAAACTTATTCCAGGGAGGAATAATCAAAGTTTTTGAGCTTACGCTCGTTCGAAGTGGACCCATAACAACATGTTATCAGTCCCAGCTGGATGACGAGTCCTTAGCGCGTGACTGGTGGTCATTCAGCTCTTTGGGAAAAGTTCACATCTCTTTGAAGTTCCCAGCAAACTCTGAAGCGTTTCCGCACAGTTAGAACTTAAAAGAGGATCAGAGAGGAGAGTTCACTTGTCTTATCTCGACCCAAGGTTACAGCCCGAGCAGAGGGAAATTGTTTAGGAAAAAGACAGAGCAGCTGGAGCCCTTTTCAGGAGAAACAACGGATTACTGTCTTCTGGCTTTCTAAACAAACCGTCTGGTCTCTCTGACCCGAGACTTCACCTTTAACACAGCAGTGAACACAGTTTAACTCTTACAGAATAACACAGCTTAAAAGCACACATCATGAAAATGACAAAAGTTATTCTTTTGATCACATCAGCCTAAAATCAAAGATAGAAATAGTCTCTTTTGGTGACTATATTTATCAGATTACAGCTAAATGAATGATTTTGTAGTAAATGTCTTGCTTTACTGAGAGGTCAGTAAAGGTCATCTCTGGACAGTTCAAAAACCTTAGTTTGACCCTGGGTAGGTCCACGACATACAAATGGATACACCTGATATATACAAATAAAAAACATGAACAAACTTACTTTACAGTATACAAACATAATTATGCATACTTCTACACATGCTTAAAAAAAAATTATGGCGCCCCCCCATAAAAAAATATCACCAGCCACCACTGCTGCAAACCACAGTTCAAGTTAATTATGAAGTCACTTAATTTTGTGGTGTGTGGCATTGTGACATAACATTCTGTATCTGTTAAATAATTTAAATAATATATGAGTCTGGTGAAGACCTGCTCTATATGAAAAGTGCCCTGAGATGTCAGATGATTCAACTCTCTAATGAAATTGGCCTGAATTGATCAAAAGTCTTGGTAAAAAGGGGAGATTTGTGCAATTATGACAATTTTTTAATGTGATTTAGAGCCAGGAGTGATGAGGGGATTGTTCCTGTCAGTATGAAGGAACAGGTGAGCTGTTCCAACTGTGTGTGAACAAGCATTAGTAATATAAACACTTTCTAAACAACAGTAGTGACTCATTATATTTTTATCATTAAAAGTAAGATAATAAATGCATAAAGCAATGAAAGGGAATAGTATGACAGAAATATGAAATAAACCTGCATATTTTGCCATTGAAAATATATTAATTGGTTAAATCAAAATTAGTTTTCCGTATAAAATGTACTAAATCTTTACAGATTATTGTTCTGATGCAGGCTCAATAAATGTAGTCCTCTGGACAGATTCTTCTTTGTATCAAAAAGACTTCTTCAGTCTGAGGAGCTGTGACAAACTCAGTCATCTTTCCTCCTTGATAGAGAGGAACGATGGTTTGAGAGAGGAGTAAAGGAGGCCATCTTTGTGAAAAGAAACCGTCCATCATTAAACAGAGGTGGATGCCTCCGGATTCAACTGTCCACCTCTCACAATGCTGTTATTGCTAGTATCTTACCGTTCACATAAAATATTTGATAATGTTCTTATGGAAACAATTTTTGAGTAATGTTCATAATGTGTTAATGCTACATGTTTGTCTCAGGCTACTTCTTGTTCTGCCATTAACTCTAAAATAGTTATTGAATAGATTATATATGTAGGTAAAACTAGATGTTGAACAACCCATTAAAATACACCAGAATCACCAAAATGCAGGAAATGGCATCTATTTTATTCAAAATTTTCTGAGAGAGGACCGCCACTGGCAATCTAGCGGCCGGGGGGGGGCGTTGGGGTTGCTCGCCCAGGGCGCCAAATAGGCTAGGACCGCCTCTGTAGTTAAAAATTCACTGTAAGAGTAAGTGTTGCCGTCTTTGTTGAATAACTGATGTACATGAACTATTCCTCTGTCAAACCAATTTTTAAAGAAAATAGATTTATGTTTAAAACAAATGTCTTTGTTATTCCAGATATAGTATTTGTGTGGAGAGAAATTGTGTTTGTGAACCAGAGTCCAGCATAAAAACAGCTGTTTGTGGAAGTTGGAGAGTTTGATCGGGATTTTGTCAATGTTGTAATTACACCTTAAAATAAAAGACAGACCACCCAATGCTTCAAATACATGTGTTGAAATGAAGTTCCACAAAGAGTTTGGATTTAAGAGATATCTTTTGATCCATTTAATTTTAAAGGAGGAGTTTAGAGTCTGTAAGTCTAATACATTAAACCCACCAGAGCACAGCTTATTTATCATTACATTTTTTCGGATTAGATGAACCTTTTTTTTCCAAATAAAATCAAACAATGTTTTATCCACTTTTGAAATGATGTCCTTGGGAACCTCAAGGGCAGAAGTCGCATAAACCAAACTGGAGAGACCTTCAGCTTTAGAAAGTAATACACGACCGGAGATGGATAAATCTCTCTGTACCCATAAATTGAATTTTTTTTGAACTAATAAGATTCGAGAAGTGTCCCTAAAGATTCTGCATAAATGTTATCCTGTAAACTATATAATCTCCAAGTACCGTCCAAACGTAGACCCAATGTGTTCACTCTGCCACAGCTCTGAGGAGACCATCATCCATCTCTTCTGGGACTGTTCTCATACTCAGCTGTTCTGGAAAGACATTTTCATGTATGTAAATAGAAAGTTAGAAATTGACCTACCATTTGACGCTAAAATTATACTGTTTGGTTTCTTTTGTCCAAATATTTCAAGTAAGAAAGTTTTTGTTGTAAATTTAATACTACTCTTAGCCAAATTTTACATCCACAGTTGTAAATTCTCCTTGCTAAAACCTAGATTTATAGTGTTTTCTAATTATATTTCCTCTTACTTAGCTACTTTAAAGTACTGTACTAATGCCAAAGCTTTAAAAACTAAAACAATCTGTAACGAATTTCTGTTGTAAGCTGCCCAAGACACATTTTTGTTTTTGTTTATGTGCCTTTATTCTCTTTTGTGCTATGCATGCCTTAAGTCTCGAGCCATGTTTGACATTGTAAGTTTTTTTTGTACTTGTTTCTTTTATAAAAAAATAAAAAAATAAAAAAAAAAACACCAGGGGGCGTCGTCACTACACAAACAAAAGGAACCTGGATTACATGAAAAACAGGATCTAAACAGTTTCCACAAAGATTAAAAGAAACGTTTCTAATAACTACTAGATAAACTTTTCTGCAAAACAAGAAAAATACTATAAATATGGTGCATTTTGATCAAACTAATTAAACAACAACCCTGTTACACAACACTGGTAGTTGGCAAACAACAATTTGGTGCATTACCACCACAAACTGGTGAGGAGGTGGACTGAAACAATGTAAACAAACAAATTAATTAATTATTATTTTACAGTTTTGACTCAAACTTGATCTGATCTTAGTCTAAAAGAAAGATGAAAGGTGGCGGGCCATGCATTATTTCAAGGACTGCCAGGCCTTTAATTGTGTCCAGCATCAGAACAGCTGAAGTGAACAGGAGAGGACAAACATGTCTCCTGTTTCTGCAGATGTTCAGCTGACCAACATCTGGCTGCAGTGGAGAAACGTTCAGGAAGTAGAAACTAATTCTCTCCTGGACTCTGTGTCTGTTTGAAGCTCAGCAACGTTCTTCAGAGGCTCCTCCCACTCTGAGTGCAGCCTCTCAAACGTTGGTTCTGCTGAGTGGGCATGGGATTTATCTGGGCTAACTGCATGAGACCCATATGGTTATCCCATAAAGGAACCCATTTTGTGAGCCCTGTTGGGCTAAATATATGGGTCCTATACAGGATTAATGTGGGCTAACTGGCAATGGGACAGAAATGGGCAATTTTATATGGGACCCATGTGGTTTTAGTATAATGGGCCCAGCATGGGAAGCCCATGTGGGCAGACTGTATTTATCCCAAGTGGTATCAATGTGGGCTCACCTTACATGGGTTCAACCTGGGCATGGATATATAGGGCCCATTACATTTTTATGTGGGCTAACTGGGAATGGGACATAAATGGGCATTATTATATGGGACCCATGTGGTTTTAGTATAATGGGCCCAGCATGGGAAGCCCATGTGGGCAGACTGTATTTATCCCAAGTGGTATCAATGTGGGCTCACCTTACATGGGTTCAACCTGGGCATGGATATATAGGGCCCATTACATTTTTATGTGGGCTAACTGGGAATGGGACATAAATGGGCATTATTATATGGGACCCATGTGGTTTTAGTATAATGGGCCCAGCATGGGAAGCCCATGTGGGCTAACTGTATTTATCCCAAGTGGTATCAATGTGGGCTCACCTTACATGGGTTCAACCTGGGCATGGATATATAGGGCCCACTACATTTTTATGTGGGCTAACTGGGATTGGGACAGAAATGGGCAATATTATAAAGGACCCATGTGGTTTTGGTATAATGGGCCCAGCATGGGAAGCCCATGTGGGCTAACTGTATTTATCCCAAGTGGTATAAATGTGGGATCACCTTACATGGGTTCAACCTGGGCATGGTTATATAGGGCCCAATACATTTTTATGTGGGCTAACTGGGAATGGGACAGAAATGGGCATCATTATATGGGACCCATGTGGTTTTGGTATAATGGGCCCAGCATTGGAAGCCCATGTGGGCTAACTGTATTTATCCCAAGTGGTATAAATGTGAGATCACCTTACATGGGTTCAACCTGGGCATGGATATATAGGGCCCACTACATTTTTATGTGGGCTAACTGGGAATGGGACAGAAATGGGCAATATTATATGGGACCCATGTGGTTTCGGTATAATGGGCCCAGCATGGGAAGCCCATGTGGGCTAACTGTATTTATCCCAAGTGGTATAAGAGTGGGCCGACCTTACATGGGTTGAACCTGGGCATAGATATATAGGCCCCAGTTTAATTTTATTTGGGCTAACTGGGAATGGGACAGATATATGCATCAGTATATGGGACCCATGTGATTTTAGTATAATGTGCTCAGCATGGGAAGCCCATGTGGGCTAACTGTATTCATCCCAAGTGGTATAAATGTGGGATCACCTTACATGGGTTCAACCTGGGCATGGATATATAAGGCCCAGTACATTTTTATGTGGGCTAACTGGGAATGGGACAGAAATGGTCATCATTATATGGGACCCATGTGGTTTTAGCACTTTGAGATTTTCATTAATGAAAAGTGCGTTATAAATTGAATTCATTATTATTATTATTATTATTATTATTATTATNATTTTTATGTGGGCTAACTGGGAATGGGACAGAAATGGTCATCATTATATGGGACCCATGTGGTTTTAGTATAATGGTCACAGTATGGGAAGCCCATGTGTGCTAACTATATTGACCCCAAGTGGGATAAGTGTCGTATAACCTTACATGGGTTCAGCCTTGGCATGGATATACAGGCCCCAGTTCATTTTTATGTGGGCTAACTTGGAATGGGACAGAAATGGACATCATTATATGGGACCCATGTGGTTTTGGTATAATGGGCCCGGCATGGGAAGCCCATGTGGGCTAACTGTATTTACCCCAAGTGGGCTAAATGTGGGATGATCTTACATGGCTTCAACCTGGGCATATATAATATAGGCCCCAGCTCATTTTTTTATGTGGGCTAACTGGGAATGGGACAGACATGTGCATCAGTATATAGGACCCATGTGATTTTAGTATAATGTGCCCAGCATGGGAAGCCCATGTGGGCTAACTGTATTTATCCCAAGTGGTATAAATGTGGGATCAACAGATACAGATTTAAACTGTACATTGAATTTACATTTATAAATTCAATGTATATTTTTATAAATTCAATGTATATTTTAAATCTGTATCTGTTGATCAAAACCAACAAGAATTACAACTCATAGTGCCACAATCAAAAACTAAACTAAAAAACAGGAAGTGAACCGTGTTGATTTCCCATCATGCTTAGCGGTATATTAGTGTTCAATTATAGTTTAAATCTGTATCCGTTGATCAAAGCCAACAAGAATTACAACTCATAGTGCCACAATCAAAAACGGGGAGTGGACTATGTTGATTTCCAATAATGTTTAGCAGTATTTTAGTGTTCCGGGCTGCACCATGAGTCAGAAGGACATCTGTGTTATAGAACTGCCTCTTGTTAAAGACTGGGTATTATCTGTTGTGAGGCTCAGAGTGTTCTTTGAGTGTAACTCACACAATGTTAAGACAGAAGTCACAGAGTATGGTGCAATATACGTGCTCTCGGCAGGTTGGATCGGAAAATCCGACACATAAATTATGCTGGTAAGAACACACATGGGTCTGTAATGAGCCTCATGTAAATTAACCATCTGGGAACCACTGAAAGCCCAGACAGTGCCCATTATAGTCTATCCGGGCAAACCCACGTGGGGCCACCATGGAAACTGTGGACAAACCCACTTATAACCCATATTTTTAGCCCAGTTGGGACCCAGTTTAGTCTCAGGTAGATATTCTTCAAGGCACACACATGGGTTTTACATGGGTCTCATTTAAGTTAAACATCTGGGTCCCACTGAAAGCCCAGTCAGGGCCCATTAAAATCTATCTGGGCCAACCCATGTGGGGCCACCATGGAAACCGTGGACAAACCCACTTATTACCCATATTTTTAGCCCAGTTGGGACCCAGTTTAGTCCCAGGTAGATATTCTTCAAGGTACACACATGGGTTTTACATGGGTCTCATTTAAGTTAAACATATGGGTCCCACTGAAAACCCAGTCAGGGCCCATTAAAATCTATCTGGGCCAACCCATGTGGGGCCACCATGGAAACCGTGGACAAAACCTTTTGGGGCCCATGTTTTTTGCACATATGTATACCATATGGGGCCCACCTGTGCATGCTGGCTGGGTCTGCTGAGTTCTGTCCACAGAACCTGCTCCACATCTCAGGTCCAGATGTTCCACTCAGCTGCAGGAGCTTCTAACAGCCCTTAAATCCCAACAAACATGAAGAGGAGAGAAGAAGAAGAACATCCAGGAAGATGTTTCTCTGAAGTGACCAACACTTGACTCACAAGAAGTCCACGTGCTTCAGTGAGACGTGTGGAGAAGTTCAGGTGTTTGCAGAGTTCCTGCTGAAGTCCTGAACTCAGCCTCTGTTCTAAAAGTCTGTCACACAGTTCATGCTTCAGTGAGACGTGTGGAGAAGTTCAGGTGTTTGCAGAGTTCCTGCTGAAGTCCTGAACTCAGCCTCTGTTCTAAAAGTCTGTCACACAGTTCATGTTGAGATGATTTTTAAACCTTCAACATGTTCCTGTCACTTTCTGTCCACACCATCTGAACACCTCCTCATTTCAGGAAACATCCACCACAAAGCTTCACTGAGCCTTCAACAACTACATCTCCCATGAGGCAGCAGCTGCTGGAGCTAACGCTCATGGGAAATGTAGTTCAGCTACATGTTCCTCTTCTGAGCTCATGACAGAGTAGTTTGGATCCATCGATGCATTTTCTTCAGCTGCTTTTCTCTGCAGCGTCAGGATCAGTTTGTAAAAATAATTCTCGTTTGTGAAACTGAACGCTGAGCTGAAAGAGTCTGCTGAAACCAGCCAAACAAGCTGAAGCTGATACACAACACGAGCTAAAAGATTAACACTAGTTAAAAGTTAAAGAAAATAATCACTTGCTAAAAGTTAAAAGTAGCTAAACTTTAGCTAAAAGGTGAAAGTAGCATAGAGATTGATAAATGTAGCAGAAGGCTAGCTAAAAGCTAAATAAAGCAACACTGCAGCTCAAAGCCTAAAGTAACAAAATGGTAGCTAAAGTTGCAAAAGGCTATCTAGAAGGTAAATGTAGAATAAAAAGACTGAAAATAGCAAAACCACAGCTAAAAGCTTAAAGCAGCACAAGAAGGCTAAAACAGAGAAGACAAACTGAAGCAGATTTTTAAAAGTGTTTTTAAAAGTTATTAAGAGATTTTAATGTTTTTCTTCATAGAAAATATTTGTAAATAAAGTTTAATAATTTAAAAAGATGAAAGTTACAAAGATGAAAAATCATCCGTCAGCTCTGAATGAGATCATCAGTTTGATGATGAACGACTAAAACAGCATCAAGTCTGCAGAAACAGATTGTAACAAAGTGACAGAAGATAAAAAAACATCCAACAATGTTGTGAATGCTGACTCAGCGTTCACACATTAACATGGTTTCTCTTCATGTTCAACACATGAAACACACAGAAATGGGATTTCTGACCTCCAGCTGTGGTCACATGATCAAAACAGGTTCCAGATGTTCTGATGGAGCAACAGACAGAATCAGTTTTCATCTTTCAGGATTCTGGAAGTCCTTTGATTCCAGCTGCAGCTGTTGTTAAATGTGTGTTTGTGTTAGTCAAACATCTGGATGGGTCACACAATGGGAGCCTTGTGTGGGACTTGAATGGACTGATGATCCAGAGTACAGGTGTCCCCATACTAGTTCTTTCAGACTGAGTACAAGTACTTCAGTTTGGGTACTTGCTGATACTGAGTACTGATACTGAGAAGTGAATGAGTTAGTACTTAAACATTAAACTATGACTTTAGTTTTATAAAGAACAGGAAACAGTCAGCTGTCTCATCATCACCTGCGTTTATCTTCAAATGTCTCTAAACTATGGACATTTTTTATTATTTGTCCTCATTTAAGGACAAAGTGGACGGGGAGATGACGTCACCAAACATCAAAGTGGCGTTGGTCTTGTTGAGGGATGTGTATAAATGCAGCACGCTCTATTATTTGACTTTATTAAAATAGACTTTATAACTTTTCTGCTTCTTTACTGTTGTTGTGAACGATGTGAAATGTTTCCATGATGCTTCCTCGTGTTATAATCATTCTTCATGGGACTAACCGGTTCCGGCGAGGTCAGGAGCGGGAGCACCTCTGGTCTCTCTGAGCCTTTTATCATCTAACTGACCCGTTTTTTCAAATTGGACCAAAGCTGGTCCATCTTTCCATCTGAATTCGGTGTTCAGTAGCTCAGAGAGCCGGACGGACCGTTCAAAAAATTTCTGTCGGACCAGGGGCCTCATGTACAAAGACTTGCGTAGATTTCTTACTGAAAAGTCACGTACGGACAAATCCAGAAAAGTGTCCACGCACAAAAAAATCCAGATTTATCAAACTGTGCGTACACCTGAATCCACGCACATTCCTTTTGTACATCACAATTGACGTGGAACTGAGCGCACGTGAGACACCTCCCCTGACACGCCTTCATTTACATATGTTAAACAGATGCAAATTACTTCCTGCATGTGTGAAGGACATGTTTGTTTGATCCCTGCGCGATCAGAAATCATTTCTAGATTCGGGAAAATAATGAATTCAATATAATATGAGTGAGGACAAACATCCTAAGTAAGAATAGTAATAAAATGTGTTCATCATGCAAAGAACGAGTGATTGTCGGTATTTGTGTGCGCGCGCACCCTGCTGTGGTGCGCGAACCGGCTCATTCATTCATTCTGTGTGGAAATATTAACTTTGCGCACGAGTTTATTACCATTATTACTGTAAACACAGAGGAACTTACTTGGATGTTTGCTAGAACATAGATCTTTGTTTATGTAGATGATGTGAAGAAACGAGTCTGTGCGTCTTGGTGGAGACTTTTCATGACATGATGTTGGAGTCTCCAGACGCAGCGCGCGCCCCGCAGCCCTGTGCGCAGTCTGTCTGTGAAGCTTTTGCTCTCCTACAAGTTATATAAGGTGTACTTTCACGTGTCATTTTGGAGAAATCTACAATAAACGCAGATAATGAAACACCTCCAGCTGCCGTGTCGACACCGGTGAGGGTGCGCGCGCGCTCCAAGCGCGACCACTCAGCCTTTGGAATCATATGGATGAGACCATTCCATTGGACATGATCCGGCTTTGTGTGGACTGGACTGCACAGTCCCGATCGACCTGCAGCTCCCTCTGTGGAACAGTTTGACCGCTGCTTCTGTATGCACGCGTGATGCACGGCTCCCCAGAGCGCAGCAGTAGTGCCAAACTGGAAAATTATTATTTCTGAAAACGGCTGATAAGCCATATCCTAGATCGGAAAACTATATCTGTTTCTAAATAAATGCTCTGCGTGTTACACTATTTATTATAACCTCCAGTAAGGCTGAATGAATCCGTTCCTGTTAAATTTATTTTTGGCACAACGTTGCGCGTCCTTTATTTCACTGCGTCATGTGGATGTAATACTTGTTAATCGTGTGTTTGGAGGGAATATTAATCATTTTCACATCTTGAACTGTTAATAATAATAATAATAATAATAATAATAATAATAATAATAATAATAATAATGAATTCAATTTATAACGCACTTTTCATTAATGGAAATCTCAAAGTGCTACAAGGTGCAACATATTTGAATGTCAATAAGACAAATAATAAAACAATTAAAATCAACAACAGTATCAACTCAGATCAAAAGTAGAATCATGAGGAGTAAAGTATGCTCGGTTGAAAAGAAAGGTCTTCAAGCCGCTCTTAAAGTCAACCACAGACTGTGGGGCTTCAGTTTCTCTGAAACACCTGTAAGTGTCGCCAAAGGAAATATAACCACAGAAACGTGCGTACGCAAGCAGGGGAGCATCCGTGGATTTGTACGTGGATGCGCAGATATTCCCGTTCATATCAGATTTGATACATACGCCACTTTGCGTGGAAAGTGACGTGCGCAATGTTTTTGTGCGTGCGCACGGTTGATACATGAGGCCCCAGGTTCGGAAGCTTCACCCCATCGGTCATTCTGAGCGTACCTTGCCGGCCAGGTGAGCCCTAAAGCCGGAGAGCCGCCCACGAAGACCCGCCCACGAAGACCCGGTGTTTCTTCTGCCACTCACTGGACCCGTTTGAACGTCCCACTTGGATCTGCGGTTCTCCTGTGGTTTCTCCTGGTTTTCAACAAGATTAGCAGGGAAGTTTTTTACTTTGCTGATCTTTTCTGCTGTTCTTTGTTGACCTCGTGGCGTGGGAGGAAGAAAGCGTACCTGGTGCGTGAGCGTGGGGGAGGTGTTTTTGACTGGGCCAGAACCGAACCGATCTGGCTGTGTGGGGACATCACCTGCATTAAGTCCACATTAGTCTGTTTCACCTCCTGGATCCTGAGCACATCTGCGCGCGTGTGTTTGCAGTTAACCCTCTTAAAACACCGGTGTCTCTAGAGACACTTTTTCCACACGTTTTCCCAAGCTATTTTTAGATTACCGTAACTCTGCAACCGTTTGTGCTATCAGAAAAATTCAAACGGTGTTTGAAAGAAAAAAAGGTGCGCTTTTAGGCTCTTTTTGCTACAGTTACGGTAGTCACCCTCCGTGAGCTGCAAACGCCCTGGAAAGCGAGTCCTTTGTCTTCAGCACGAACAGAGTGCAGCTTGAGCAGGAAAAACATGAGCAGCAGAGCAGAGATTCAGATAAAACTATGTCAAATCAAGGAATAAAAAGACAATAAGGAGATTCCTGGATGATTTGAATTTGGAGAAGTTTCTTTTTGTTCTTCTGAAGAAAAAGCTGAAAAAACATTTGATCTAACAATCTAATAACTTTTTGAATTTTATTTCTGAATGAATGAGGGCTGTTACTTCGTGGATAATAGTTTTATACTGGGTACATATAATAGGATATAGTTTTATTTTATTTTTTATATTTTATTTTGTTTTTGGAATAGTATATCAAGTCTATAACATATAATATTCATCAGTTTGTACTTTGTTTGTGTAGAAGATAATGAGAAATGTAGGGAGGGGAAATTCGCCTGTAAATAATTTGAATTGTTAGTCTGTTTCTTATTTGTAAAAATAAGTGAGAA
This sequence comes from Garcialebias charrua, assembly GCA_038048925.1. Classification (NCBI taxonomy): domain Eukaryota; kingdom Metazoa; phylum Chordata; class Actinopteri; order Cyprinodontiformes; family Rivulidae; genus Garcialebias; species Garcialebias charrua. Next base: position 117,565 of record JBBPBX010000662.1, read on the forward strand.
TAAAAAAAACATTGTAAATATGTTCTATAGTGTTGAAATTGTTAATTTATGATGCAAAATCTGTACTGCATGTTCAAATGCAGTGTTTTATTTGCATAAAATCTCTAAAATCTAATTTCGCTTATTGTTTTTTCTTGATGTTAAACAGTTTAATAGTTGTTTTTTAACAAGTATAATGTAAAATAATGCCAGATATTGAAAGATCTAAATATTCTGAACAAATGTGCTGAAGCACTTGTCCATAGAACATTTTCTTCATATTTTCTAGTGAAAAACAAGTAAAACATGCCAGGCGGAAATTTGAGGCTTAGGCGACTGGAGCTGCGCTCTCTCTGCTCTGTGCTCACAGCGCGTTCATCTGAGGGACGTGCGGATGTTTGAACTGCTGCTGCTGCTGCTGAAATCTTACCTGCTGCAGATAACTTCATCTGAGTTCATCTGAGGGACGTGCGGATGTTTGAACTGCTGCTGCTGCTGAAATCTTACCTGCTGCAGATAACTTCATCTGAGTTCATCTGAGGGACGTGCGGATGTTTGAACTGCTGCTGCTGCTGAAATCTTACCTGCTGCAGATAACTTCATCTGAGTTCATCTGAGGGACGTGCGGATGTTTGAACTGCTGCTGCTGCTGAAATCTTACCTGCTGCAGATAACTTCATCTGAGTTCATCTGAGGGACGTGCGGATGTTTGAACTGCTGCTGCTGAAATCTTACCTGCTGCAGATAACTTCATCTGAGTTCATCTGAGGGACGTGCGGATGTTTGAACTGCTGCTGCTGAAATCTTACCTGCTGCAGATAACTTCATCTGAGTTCATCTGAGGGACGTGCGGATGTTTGAACTGCTGCTGCTGAAATCTTACCTGCTGCAGATAACTTCATCTGAGTTCATCTGAGGGACGTGCGGATGTTTGAACTGCTGCTGCTGCTGAAATCTTACCTGCTGCAGATAACTTCATCTGAGTTCATCTGAGGGACGTGCGGATGTTTGAACTGCTGCTGCTGCTGAAATCTTACCTGCTGCAGATAACTTCATCTGAGTTCATCTGAGGGACGTGCGGATGTTTGAACTGCTGCTGCTGCTGAAATCTTACCTGCTGCAGATAACTTCATCTGAGTTCATCTGAGGGACGTGCGGATGTTTGAACTGCTGCTGCTGCTGAAATCTTACCTGCTGCAGATAACTTCATCTGAGTTCATCTGAGGGACGTGCGGATGTTTGAACTGCTGCTGCTGCTGAAATCTTACCTGCTGCAGATAACTTCATCTGAGTTCATCTGAGGGACGTGCAGATGTTTGAACTGCTGCTGCTGCTGAAATCTTACCTGCTGCAGATAACTTCATCTGAGTTCATCTGAGGGACGTGCAGATGTTTGAACTGCTGCTGCTGCTGAAATCTTACCTGCTGCAGATAACTTCATCTGAGTTCATCTGAGGGACGTGCAGATGTTTGAACTGCTGCTGCTGCTGAAATCTTACCTGCTGCAGATAACTTCATCTGAGTTCATCTGAGGGACGTGCGGATGTTTGAACTGCTGCTGCTGCTGAAATCTTACCTGCTGCAGATAACTTCATCTGAGTTCATCTGAGGGACGTGCAGATGTTTGAACTGCTGCTGCTGCTGAAATCTTACCTGCTGCAGATAACTTCATCTGAGTTCATCTGAGGGACGTGCGGATGTTTGAACTGCTGCTGCTGAAATCTTACCTGCTGCAGATAACTTCATCTGAGTTCATCTGAGGGACGTGCGGATGTTTGAACTGCTGCTGCTGAAATCTTACCTGCTGCAGATAACTTCATCTGAGTTCATCTGAGGGACGTGCAGATGTTTGAACTGCTGCTGCTGCTGAAATCTTACCTGCTGCAGATAACTTCATCTGAGTTCATCTGAGGGACGTGCAGATGTTTGAACTGCTGCTGCTGAAATCTTACCTGCTGCAGATAACTTCATCTGAGTTCATCTGAGGGACGTGCAGATGTTTGAACTGCTGCTGCTGCTGAAATCTTACCTGCTGCAGATAACTTCATCTGAGTTCATCTGAGGGACGTGCGGATGTTTGAACTGCTGCTGCTGCTGAAATCTTACCTGCTGCAGATAACTTCATCTGAGTTCATCTGAGGGACGTGCAGATGTTTGAACTGCTGCTGCTGCTGAAATCTTACCTGCTGCAGATAACTTCATCTGAGTTCATCTGAGGGACGTGCAGATGTTTGAACTGCTGCTGCTGCTGAAATCTTACCTGCTGCAGATAACTTCATCTGAGTTCATCTGAGGGACGTGCAGGATGTTTGAACTGCTGCTGCTGCTGAAATCTTACCTGCTGCAGATAACTTCATCTGAGTTCATCTGAGGGACGTGCAGATGTTTGAACTGCTGCTGCTGCTGAAATCTTACCTGCTGCAGATAACTTCATCTGAGTTCATCTGAGGGACGTGCAGATGTTTGAACTGCTGCTGCTGCTGAAATCTTACCTGCTGCAGATAACTTCATCTGAGTTCATCTGAGGGACGTGCGGATGTTTGAACTGCTGCTGCTGCTGAAATCTTACCTGCTGCAGATAACTTCATCTGAGTTCATCTGAGGGACGTGCAGATGTTTGAACTGCTGCTGCTGCTGAAATCTTACCTGCTGCAGATAACTTCATCTGAGTTCATCTGAGGGACGTGCAGATGTTTGAACTGCTGCTGCTGCTGAAATCTTACCTGCTGCAGATAACTTCATCTGAGTTCATCTGAGGGACGTGCAGATGTTTGAACTGCTGCTGCTGCTGAAATCTTACCTGCTGCAGATAACTTCATCTGAGTTCATCTGAGGGACGTGCAGATGTTTGAACTGCTGCTGCTGCTGAAATCTTACCTGCTGCAGATAACTTCATCTGAGTTCATCTGAGGGACGTGCGGATGTTTGAACTGCTGCTGCTGCTGAAATCTTACCTGCTGCAGATAACTTCATCTGAGTTCATCTGAGGGACGTGCGGATGTTTGAACTGCTGCTGCTGCTGAAATCTTACCTGTTGCAGATAACTTCATCTGAGTTCATCTGAGGGACGTGCGGATGTTTGAACTGCTGCTGCTGCTGAAATCTTACCTGTTGCAGATAACTTCATCTGAGTTCATCTGAGGGACGTGCGGATGTTTGAACTGCTGCTGCTGCTGAAATCTTACCTGTTGCAGATAACTTCATCTGAGTTCATCTGAGGGACGTGCGGATGTTTGAACTGCTGCTGCTGCTGAAATCTTACCTGCTGCAGATAACTTCATCTGAGTTCATCTGAGGGACGTGCAGATGTTTGAACTGCTGCTGCTGCTGAAATCTTACCTGCTGCAGATAACTTCATCTGAGTTCATCTGAGGGACGTGCGGATGTTTGAACTGCTGCTGCTGCTGAAATCTTACCTGCTGCAGATAACTTCATCTGAGTTCATCTGAGGGACGTGCGGATGTTTGAACTGCTGCTGCTGCTGAAATCTTACCTGTTGCAGATAACTTCATCTGAGTTCATCTGAGGGACGTGCGGATGTTTGAACTGCTGCTGCTGCTGAAATCTTACCTGCTGCAGATAACTTCATCTGAGTTCATCTGAGGGACGTGCGGATGTTTGAACTGCTGCTGCTGAAATCTTACCTGCTGCAGATAACTTCATCTGAGTTCATCTGAGGGACGTGCAGATGTTTGAACTGCTGCTGCTGCTGAAATCTTACCTGCTGCAGATAACTTCATCTGAGTTCATCTGAGGGACGTGCGGATGTTTGAACTGCTGCTGCTGCTGAAATCTTACCTGCTGCAGATAACTTCATCTGAGTTCATCTGAGGGACGTGCAGATGTTTGAACTGCTGCTGCTGCTGAAATCTTACCTGCTGCAGATAACTTCATCTGAGTTCATCTGAGGGACGTGCAGATGTTTGAACTGCTGCTGCTGAAATCTTACCTGCTGCAGATAACTTCATCTGAGTTCATCTGAGGGACGTGCAGATGTTTGAACTGCTGCTGCTGCTGAAATCTTACCTGCTGCAGATAACTTCATCTGAGTTCATCTGAGGGACGTGCAGATGTTTGAACTGCTGCTGCTGAAATCTTACCTGCT
>JBBPBX010000663.1:18384-69689 GCA_038048925.1 Garcialebias charrua
TTCTTACCTGATGATTTTGTTAACATTGTACATTTTAACCAGAAGTCAAAAGCAGACTAACCACATGTTCAAATCTGTTTATGTTATGGAATAAAAAACTTTTAACAATTTTATTTTTCTTAATATTTTATATATTTATAAACTTAAACCACCCAAAAACCGGAAACATATATAAATCAAATTTAACAATGCTGCATTTTAGGCTGTTGACTTTCAAAATCAAAATATCCTGTAAGTAAAGATTAAACTTTACAGACAAAATGTATTATTATTAATTTTTACTTTGTATCCCGGTAGAATAAAAAAACTAATGAAAAATTAAAACAAATAAACTTGGTATTACTCCCAGGGAGTTACAAACCAGCTTGTTACATAAAAACAAACAAAGAAAAAAATAATAATATTGAATAATTACCACATCCTCCATTAAGACATTTTAAAAAATGTCTAAGTTCTGACAAGGAAATCTGTTTATACAGTTTTAATCAAACTGACCCAGACAAACACAAGGTTTGAATTTGGACCATCAAGCATCAGATTACTAAATTGTATAACATTTTTCAGCAGCATACATTTTACTGAACATATTAAAAATGTCTTTAACTCGTTAGTTTCATTATTTATTCCTACCTGAGGAGACGGTGACTGTCGTCCCTTTCCCCCAGTAGTCAAAAGCCCAGTTATCACAGTACAGACAGCTGGTTCACATTTCTAACAAAAACTAATTACACTCTGATCCTGTTGTTTCACATGAACTGGTTTTAAGATTGTTCTTAATCAGTCTGAAATTTGGACTTATTTACAGCTATAATGTTAAGGATGAATTTAACAAGCACTAGAATATTTTTCCAATTATTGTGAGGTGATAAATATTGTAATGACTGAAAAAAACTTATAATTTTACAATTTTAAATAAAGCACCTTTCCCTGAACAAAATACCTTTTCATACCTGAAGTGACGGTGACTGTCGTCCCTTTCCCCCAGTAGTCAAAAGCGTAGCACAGTGATGAAATGACTTAAGTCTCTGTACAAAAAGGCTAATCCACTAAATCTAACATATAAATCTGATTACAGTATAGAGTTTCAAGACAAACAACTTTAGCAGCAGCTTCACATTTACTTACCTTTGTTTCTTTTTGTCTTTTTAATAGCGGATAGTTGTAATCCAGTGAAAACAAATGTTTATATTTTACACATTAGACTATTAGTTTCCTTCACTAATTGCAAATAATAATGTTTCATACCTGAAGTGACGGTGACTGTCGTCCCTTTCCCCCAGTAGTCAAAAGCACCGTAGCACAGTGATGAACTGACTTAAGTCTCTATACAAAAAGGCTAATCCACTAATGCTGAATGGGAAATTCTTTAACAAGCAGGTATTTTCAAACTTTTATTTAGAAAATATTCAAACCATTTAAATCCTGCTAACTGGTTATATATATATTTTAAAACTTTTTTGTTCAAAAATCAGGCGTGAAATATGTAAAGTCAGAGGTCGAACAAACATTTATAATATTTTTAGGTTGATATAGTTTAGTCTTGAAAATGTTTAAATTATCTAAAATATAAATCTGTTTATAAAGTTTTATTACAAAATATTTTAACATCGGTTTCAGTTTTACCTACCTTTGTTCCAGTTGACCTTTTTTTTACTGTCTGATAGTTGTAATCCATTGGAAACAAATATTTATATTATTCGATGTTAGCACAAATTTATTTTGAAAACTAGAAATAAAAACTTTCCATACCTGAAGTGACGGTGACTGTCGTCCCTTTTCCCCAGTAGTCAAAAGCAGCATTGCACAGTGATGAACTGACTTAATTCTCTTTACACAAAGGCTAATCCACTAATGTAAAATTATTTAACACACAATAATCCCCCCATTTCATAAATGTAATTTAAACCACCAAAAAACATGCTGTCATAATACGTTTTAACATTGTTCTTCTTCTACAAAATACTTTTTACCTTGTAGCTCCAGGTCATTTTGACACAATAATTTTTGATGATCGAATAAAAAAAAGTCATTTAAAATTCAAAAACACAAACAAGCAGATTCACTGCAAAGTACAATGTTTACCTTATATCACTGTTTTCATTGTTTTTGTTCATCTTTAGTCCAAAGCCCAGTTGTTCTAAAACTTTGTTTTTTACTTACTAATAGTGTCAATCCAATGATGACAAATATATTGTGCACAGTTTATTAAATTTCCCTTCATAAATGAGAAATAACTTTTCATACCTGATGTGACAATGACTGTTGTTCCTTTCCCCCAGTAGTCAAAGTAGCCATCACAGTGAAATACAACAGTTCACTTTCAATAGAAATACATATTTTGTCTGAATCAAAAAGAGATCACATGTTTAATGAAAAAAACATTATTGCTGTTTTATTTATAAGCATCTTCCCTTGGGATGATAATTTCCGGAAGTCTGAGTTTCATAACCATACATCCGCTTGTTGTTGGTAAGTGCACACTTCCTCTTTTTTCTGACCTTACTGTCAGCTCCATTTCCAAAAGTAATAATCATGTCACAGTCAGATTGATATCCTGATGCATGCTCAATAATCCAGGTAGAAAAATTAAAAAAGGTAAGTCTGGTCCTCTGGACATTCAAAAAACAAAACAAGACAAAAAATTGTAGAAACGTTTCTTCTTTCCTCCGAAAGACTTCTTCAGTCTGAGGAGCTGTATTCAGCTTGGTTGTTATAAATAGAACCTTCTTGTAGTTGATCAACCAGTTTGCTGCTGACAGCTGCTCACATGATCAAGGAGGGCCATCAGCCTAATGATGGATTGTTAGCACCCTGATGGTTGTTTGCTATTCACAGAGGGCTGAGTGATACTAGCAATAACAACATTGTAAGAGGGGGACAGTTGAACACAGAGGCCTCCACCTCTGTTTAATGATGGATGGTTTATTTTTCACAAAGATGGCCTCCTTTACTCCTCTCTCAAATCATCGTTCCTCTCTATCAAGGATGTGAACATCTTCATCTCTGAAAGAGTCACCGCTGGCGTGGAGATGAGTGTAGACCACAGAGTCCTGACCTGATGATGTTGATCTTCTGTGCTGGGCCATCCTTTTGACCAGTGGCTATTTAGTTTCCCCGATGTAAGACTGATCACAGCCTTCCTGACACTGAACAGCATACACATTATGCACTGGCTACCGGTTCATCTTCGAATCCAATTCAAAATTCTCATGTATGTCTACAAATCGCTGAACAGTCTCGCCCCCGCCTATCTCTCGGATCTGATACACCCATATGTCCCTCCACGTGCTTTGAGGTCAGAGGACCGGGTACTCTTAAGAGTTCCAGAAACTCGCCTTAAGCGCAGGGGTGACAGGGCGTTCTCTGTAGCAGGCCCAAGACTCTGGAACGAGTTACCGCTGCTCATCAAACAGGCCCCCTCCCTCTCAGTTTTCAAATCCCGGTTAAAAACTCACTACTACTCCATTGCTTTCAATGCCAGCTGATTTATATTTGATCGTTTTACTTATGATCTGCAATGTTTTTATGTTTTTCGTGTTGTACTTCATTATCTGTGTTGCCTGTTTGTTTGTTCAGCACTTTGGTGTGGACTTGTTCCTGTTGAAAGTGCTTTATAAATAAAATGGTATGGTATGGTATTATTACTCTATTTGTGCTGGGGACTGGATCTTTGGTGGTGCTGGTTAAGGGCAGCCAGTGTGGTGTAAGTTTTAGCTTAGCCCATAGTCCTCCGCGCCTACCCCACCTTTGTTTAAGTTTTCGCTGCCGTTTGCGTGTACTTGCGCCCAGCCGGGAAGAGTAAGCAGCCTCCGGTGTTCTGGAGATCTCTGGGATGTCGGAGATCGGCAACAAAACTATCAGAGTTTTTAGTCCAAATGTCCAGAAGCCCCTGTCTGCTGTAGAACAACAACACTGAGCAATTCTGGATGAAATGTCCAGTAAAAAGTAGGTAGAAAATCGCTACATAGCATGTTCTGGAGAGACGCTGAGCCTTGTGTTGTTCATGCGCCGCCATCTTGGTCAATTTGACATTAGTAAAGAAAAACACCCATGACCTTTACATCATCTTCCCCCATCAGCAAATTCACTTACTTTTATCAAACACTGCTGTCGTTGACACTGTAAGACTGTCTGTAATGAGACAGTGAGCACAACTCAAAATGGTTCATGAATCATAAATAAAGTGTCCATGACCCATTCAGAGGTGAGCCTTCAGAAATGAGTCCGGTCCATTGGAACCAAAGAGGCAGAGGAGATCTTTGCTGTTCTGAAGCAGAGTGATGCATTCAATGTGTCGGACATCTTCCTTGAGTCTTTTATATGAGGGGCCGTGTACTCATACTTTTACTATGTCAAGTTAAACCAGTAAATCTGACACCTTTGAGTGTTTTACTATGTCCACCCAACTGGCGTGAGCCTTACATAGAATCAACAGCACTCAGCCCTTTCACTTCTCAAGCTCAGCAGCCAAATCTATAAGGTAATCCTGTTCACCTGTGCTCAGATAGTGATCTCTTTTCAGACAAAAACTTGAGCTGAAAGCTTCAACAAAAACACCACTGGTTATCAATCTACTCATGGTGTCTACTCATGCTGACTACTCATGTTGAAAGCTGATGAGATTCATCTAAAAGGAAAAGAAAAGATGAATAAAGGAATGTCACTGAGTTGAGTTGTTCCTGCGTCTCTTTGGAGGAAGCAAGACTTTTTCCAAGTTTGGGCAGAAGCTGAAGTGGCTTAAGAGAGAGTAAACAAGAAAAATAACTTGACAGTTGATAACCACTGTGACAATGAAGTCCTAATAAAGGAGAGTTCTGTTGACACAGAAGAGGACAATCAAGAAGGACACCTGGTCGCAGAAGCATTAAGGTCCACAATGGCTGAAGAAATGTTTGGAAAGTCACTGAAACAATTAAAGCTGGATCAGACCATGGCTAGATCTGCCTTCACCAAGCAAGCCAACTTCCTGAGCAGAAGAGCTCCCTATATGACAGAGATGGAACTTCAAGAGGAGTTCAAAAAGCTCACCTCTGATGCCAGACATGTAAGTACCATACCATACCATTTTATTCATAAAGCACTTTAAACAGGAACAAGCCAGCCACTAGGGAGCACAAGCCAGTGTATCTCTTGTGCCGGTCCCAAGCCCGGGTAAATGGTGAGGGTTGTGTCAGGAATGGCATCCGACGTAAAACACTTGCCAAAACCATAATGCGAGTTCATCAAAGTGAAACCATACCGGATCGGTCGAGGCCCGGGTTAACAACGTCCGCCACCGGTGCTGTTGACAAACAGGGTGCCGGCGGAAATTGTACTACTGTTAGTCGAAGACGCCGAGGAGGAAAACGTGTCAGGAGACAGAGGGAGAGGAGGAAAGTGAAGAATGTAGGACTGAGGGTTGCAACTCTAAATGTGGGGACAATGACAGGCAAAGGTAGAGAGCTGGCTGACATGATGCAGAGAAGAAAGGTAGATGTTTTATGTGTCCAAGAGACCAAGTGGAAGGGCAGCAAGGCTCGCAGTATTGGAGCAGGGTTTAAACTGTTTTACCATGGTGTGGATAGAAAGAGAAATGGAGTAGGGGTGGTCCTGAAGGAGGAGTTGGCAAAGAATGTAGTAGAGGTGAAGAGAGTGTCAGATAGGGTGATGTGTCTAAAGGTAGAAGTAGAAGGTCTGATGCTAAACATAGTAAGTGGTTATGCTCCACAGGTTGGATGTGATGAGGAGGAGAAAGATAAATTTTGGAAAGATTTGGATGAAGTGATAGAGAGTATTCCCAGGGAGGAAAGAGTGGTGATTGGAGCAGACCTGAATGGACATGTTGGTGAAGGAAACAGAGGGGATGAGGAAGTGATGGGTAGGTTTGGTGTCAAGGAAAGAAACCAGGAAGGACAGATGGTGGTGGATTTTGCCAAGAGAATGGAAATGGCTATAGTCAATACCTATTTCCAAAAGAGGGAGGAACATAGAGTGACCTATAAGAGTGGAGGAAGGAGTACGCAGATCGACTACATTCTGTGTAGAAGAGGAAACCTGAAGGAGATTGGAGACTGTAAGGTTGTGGCAGGGGAGAGTGTGGCCAGACAGCATCGGATGGTTGTGTGTAGAATGACTGTTGTTGCGAAGAAGAGAAAAATAGTAAAATCAGAGAAGAAGACCAAATGGTGGAAGCTAAAGAAGGAAGAATGTTGTGAGAAATTCAGAGACGAGCTGTTAAAGGCTCTGGGTGGTAAGAAAGAGCTTCCAAGTGACTGGGCTACTACAGCAACAGTAATTAGAGAGACAGGTAGGAAGGTACTTGGTGTGTCATCTGGACAGAGAATGGATGATAAGGAAACCTGGTGGTGGAATAGTGAAGTGCAGGACGCCATTCAAAGAAAGAGATTAGCCAAGAAGAAATATGACAGTGAGAGGACTGAAGAGAGGAGACAGGAATATAAGGAGATGGGACATAGAGCAAAGAGGGAAGTAGCTAAGGCAAAGCAGAGGGCGTACAATGAGTTATATGGGAGACTGGACACTAAAGAGGGCGAGAAGGACTTGTACCGATTGGCAAGACAGAGGGATCAGGCTGGAAAGGATGTGCAGCAGGTTAGGCTTATTAAAGATGGGAATGGGAATGTTCTAACAAGTGAGGAGTGTGTGATGGGAAGATGGAAGGATTACTTTGAGGAGCTAATGAATGAAGAGAATGAAAGAGAAAGAAGAGTGGAGGTAATAGAAACGGTGGACCAGGAAGTGGGAAAGATTAGTGAGGGTGAAGTCCGGAAAGCTCTGAAAAGAATGAAGAAGGGGAAGGCAGTAGGACCTGATGACATACCAGTGGAGGTTTGGAAATGTCTCGGAGAGATGGCAGTGAGGTTTTTGACTCAAATATTTAATGGAATATTTGAGGGTGAGAAAATGCCTGAGGAATGGAGAAGAAGTGTGCTGGTTCCCATTTTTAAGAACAAGGGTGATGTACAGAGTTGTAGCAACTACAGGGGAATTAAGTTGATGAGCCACACAATGAAGATCTGGGAGAGAGTTGTGGAAGCAAGACTTAGACAAGATGTAACTATCTGTGAGCAGCAGTATGGTTTCATGCCAAGAAAGAGCACCACAGATGCCATCTTTGCTTTGAGGATGTTGATAGAGAAGTACAGAGAGGGTCAGAAAGAACTCCATTGTGTGTTTGTGGATTTAGAAAAAGCATATGACAGGGTACCAAGAGAAGAGGTGTGGTATTGCATGAGGAAATCTGGAGTGGCAGAAAAGTATGTTAGACTGGTCTGTTGAAATAACACAGACATGTGGATGTCAAGATGAACCTGATGCAACATAACTGTAATAAAAAAGGTAAATGGTATATGGAGCTTACTTATATATAGCGCTTTCCAGCCCCCTATGAGGGGCCCCAAAGCGCTTCACAGGTATGCAGTGACCGGGGATCGATCCTAAGACTTTCCGGTCCAGAGCCAACTGCCCTGCCTCTACACCATCTCGGCCCCTTGGTTTGAGAAATGAAACATAGACAACATCATGTCCTCCTTACTTTTATTGAAAGGATACTGCATACAGATGAGGCATGTGAGTTCAGGTCAGGTGCAGCTTTGGTCCTGATGTTGGTCAAGGATGGAGGAGGGAGAGGGCCTTTCAGTGAGGACACACCAGGTGATGATGAGGTGGCTGTTGAAATGAACACAGACATGTGGATGTAAAGATGAAGTTGATGCAACATAACTGTAATAAAAAGAGAAATGAAACACAGACAACAACATGTCCTCCTTACTTTTATTGAAAGGATGTTGCATACAGATGAGGAATGTGAGTTCAGGTCAGGTGCAGCTTTGGTCCTGATGTGGGTCAAGGATGGAGGAGGGAGAGGGCCTTTCAGTGAGGACACACCAGGTGATGATGAGGTGGCTGTTGAAATGAACACAGACATGTGGATGTAAAGATGAAGTTGATGCAACATAACTGTAATAAAAAGAGAAATGAAACACAGACAACAACATGTCCTCCTTACTTTTATTGAAAGGATGTTGCATCCAGATGAGGAATGTGAGTTCAGGTCAGGTGCAGCTTTGGTCCTGATGTGGGTCAAGGATGGAGGAGGGAGAGGGCCTTTCAGTGAGGACACACCAGGTGATGATGAGGTGGCTGTTGAAATGAACACAGACATGTGGATGTCAAGATTAAGCTGATGCAACATTACTGTAATAAAAAGAGAAATGAAACACAGACAACAATATGTCCTCCTTACTTTTATTGAAAGGATGTTGCATACAGATGAGTCATGTGAGTTCAGGTCAGGTGCAGCTTTGGTTCTGATGCTGGTCAAGGATGGAGGAGGGAGAGGGCCTTTCAGTGAAGACACACCAGGTGATGATGAGGAGGCTGTGGACATGAGAAGAGACAGGTGGATGAACAGATGCAGCTATAATCCATCCATCCATCCATTTTCTTCCGCTTATCCGGGGTCGGGTCGCAGGGGTAGCAGCCTAAGTAAGGAGGCCCAGACCTCCCTCTCCCCGGCCACTTGGGCCAGCTCCTCCGGGGGAATCCCAAGGTGTTCCCAGGCCAGCCGAGAAACATAGTCCCTCCGTCCAGCGTGTCCTGTGTCTTCCTCTGGGTCTCCTCCCGGTGGAAGGTGCCCGGAACACCTCACCAGGGAGGCGTCCAGGAGGCATCCTAACCAGATGCTTGAGCCACCTCAACTGGCTCCTCTCGATGTGGAAAAGCAGCGGCTCTACTCTGAGTCCCTCTCGGATGACCGAGCTTCTCACCCTATCTCTAAGGGAGAGTCCAGACACCCTGCGGAGAAAACTCATTTCAGCCGCTTGTATCCGAGATCTCGTTCTTTCGGTCACAACCCAAAGCTCATGACCATAGATGAGGGTGGGAACGTAGATCGATCGGTAAATTGAGAGCTTTGCCTTTTGACTCAGCTCTCTCTTCACCACGACAGACCGGTACAGCACCCGCTTCACTGCGGACGCTGCACCTATCCGCCTATCGATCTCACGCTCCAGTTTTCCCTCATTCGTGAACAAGACCCCAAGATACTTAAACTCCTCCACTTGGGGCAGGACCTCCTCCCCGACCAGGAGAGGGCACTCTACCCTTTTCCGGCTCAAGACCATGATCTCGGATTTAGAGGAACTGATCCTTATCCCGGCCGTGTACCACTATGCTGCAAACCGCTCCAGTGAAAGCTGTAGATCACAACCTGATGAAGCCAATAGGACCACATCATCTGCAAAAAACAGAGAAGCAATCCTAAGGCCACCAAAACAGATCCCCTCAACACCTTGGCTGCGCCTAGAAATTCTGTCCATAAAAGTTATGAACAGAATCGGTGACAAAGGGTAACCTTGGCGGAGTCCAACTCTCACCGGAAACAAGCCTGATTTACTGCCGGCAATGCGGACCAAGCTCTGGCACCGGTCATACAGGGAACTAACAGCCCATATCAAAGGGCTGGTACCCCATACTCCTGGAGTACCCCCCACAGGGCCCCCCGAGGGACGCGGTCGAATGTCTTCTCTAAGTCCACAAAGCACATGTAAACTGGTTGGGCAAACTCCCATGTATCCTCCAGGACCCTGCTGAGGGTGTAGAGCTGGTCCAGTGTTCCACGACCAAGACGAAAACCACACTGCTCCTCCTGAATCAGAGGTTCGACTATCCGATGGACCCTCCTCTCCAGAACCCCTGAATAGACCTTACCAGGGAGGCTTAAGAGTGTGATCCCCGCATAGTTGGAACACACTCTACGGTCCTCCTTTTTGAATAGGGGAATCACCACCCCAGTCTGCCAATCCAGGGGAACTGCCCCTGATGTCAACGTAATATTGCAGAGTTGCGTAAGCACAACCCCACAACATCCAGAGCCCTAAGTAACTCTGGGCGAATCTCATCCACCCCTGGAGCCTTACCACCGCAGAGCTTTTTAACCACTGTGGTGACCTCAGTACCAGAGATTGGAGAGCCAGACCCAAAGTCCCCAGGCTCCGCTTCCTCAGTGGAAGACGTGCCAGTAGGGTTGAGGAGGTCTTCGAAGTACTCTGCCCACCGATTCACAACATCCCGAGTTAAAGTCAGCAGCACGCCACTTCCACTATAAATAGTGTTGGTGACGTACCGCTTTCCTCCCCTGAGACGTCAGATTGTGGACCAGAATCGCCTCGTAGCCATGCGGAAGTCATTTTCCATGGCCTCTCCGAACTCCTCCCACACCCGAGGTTTTGCCTCAGCAACCACCCATTCTGCATGCTGTTTGGACTTCTGGTACCCATCAGCTGCTTCCGGGGTCCCACAGGCCAAAAAGGCCCAATAGGACTCCTTCTTCAGCCTGACAGCATCCCTCACCGCCGGTGTCCACCACCGGGTTCGAGGGTTGCCGCCACAACAGGCACCAACAACCTTGCGGCCACAGCTCCGATAAGCCGCTTCGACAATAGACAATCGAGACAATAGAACATGGCCCACTCCGACTCAATGTCCCCCGCCTCCCTCGGAACATGGTCAAAGCTCTCCCGGAGGTAGGATTTAAAGCTCCGTCTTATGGGAGACTCTGCCAGACGTTCCCAGCAGACCCTCACAATACGTTTGGGTCTGACGGGTCTGACCGGTATCCTCCCCCACCATCGGAGCCAACTCACCACCAGGTAGTGATCAGTTGACAGCTCTGCCCCTCTCTTCACCCGAGTGTCCAAGACATGCGGCTGCAGATCAGATGAGACGACAATAAAGTCGATCATCGAACTGCGACCTAAGGTGTCTTGGTGCCAAGAGCACATATGGACACTCTTATGCTTGAACATGGTGTTCGTTATGGACAATCCATGACGAGCACAGAAATCCAATAACAGAACACCACTCGGGTTCTGATCAGGGGAGGCGTTCCTCCCAACCACACACCTCCAGGTCTCACTGTCATTGCCCAAGTGAGCATTGAAGTCTCCCAGTAGAACAAGGGAGTCCCCAGGAGGTGCACTCTCCAATACCCCCTACAAGGACTCCAAAAAAGGTGGGTAATCTGAGCTGCCGTTTGGCCCATGGCACAAACAACGGTCAGGACCCGTCCCCCCCACACGTAGGCGGAGGGAGGCTACCTTCTCGTTCACCGGGGTGAACCCCAATGTACAGGCACCAAGATAGGGGGCAACGAGTATGCCCACTCTTGCTTGGCGCCTCTCACTAGGGGCAACTCCAGAATGGAAGAGTGTCCAACCCCTCTCAAGGAAACTGGTTCCAGAGCCAGAGCCATGCGTTGAGGTGAGTCCGACTATTTCTAGCCGGAACCTCTCAACCTCACACACTAGCTCAGGCTCCTTCCCCACCAGAGAGGTGACATTCCATGTCCCAATGGCCAGCTTCTGTAGCCGAGGATCAGACCGCCAGGGTCCCCGCCCTCGGCCACCACCCATCCCACATTGCACCCGACCCCTTTGGCCCCTCCCACAGGTGGTGAGCCCATGGGAAGGGGGACCCACGTCTCCTCTTCAGGCTGTGCCCGGCCGGGCTCCATGGGTAAAAGCCTGGCCACCAGGCACTCGCCAGCGTGCCCCACCTCCGGGCCCGTCTCCAGAGTGGGGCCCCTGTGACCCACGTCCGGGCAAGGGAACATTGACTCCATTTGTTTCACTTATCATAAGGGGTCTTTGGGTTGCACTTTGTCTGGTCCCTCACCTGCAGCTATAACATAAAACAAAAAAGAAAACAAAAAAAAACATTTCATTACCTTTATGATGATGCTGTGCTGGTTAGTGAGGAGGTGAGCAGGTCAGTGAGGGGAGTAGGAGGTCATAGACTGAAGATGAGGGGTTGATGCTGAGTCTGTTGGCTGAAGAGGATTAGGTATTGCTGAGGCTGGTTGAGTGGAGAGGAGGAGGAGGTGATGCTGAGGAGGCTGTGGACATGAGCAGAGACAGGTGGATGAACAGATGCAGCTATAACATAAAACAAAACAGAAAAGCAAAAATAAAAATAAAATTTCATTACCTTTATGGAGGGGGCAGGGGAGTGAGGCATGCTTATTCTGGAGAGGGTGATGTTTCCATGGAATGCTGTCTTCCTGCAGCAGAAGTAGATGGTAGTTCTTCTGCTGCTTAAGGAGATCCAGGAGGAGACACTGTTGAACCAGCAGCAGCAGCTGAGGTAGACAGCACAGCATCTATTGCAGTCCTCTGTACTGTTTTAAAGTACTGCTGCATGTTGCTCTGTATAATCTCCTTCTTCTTGTCCTCCAGGATCTCCTTGTAGCATGTAAGGCAATCATCACGCCTCTGGAAACCCTGGCGTACCTCTCCACGTCAGCCTCCTGAGCCTCAAAACATGCCATTGTGTCCTGCAACATCCAGAAAGCTTTAGCCAAGCCCTGCCTGGTGAATTTCTTGGCCTCCGTGCTTGGCGTAACTTCCTCTTCCTCCTCCTGGATGATCTGCTTCTCCAGATTGATCAGGTCCTCGGTAGACAACTCCTCTCCATGTGATGCCAGAAGCTCTGTGACATCCTCCTCCTCGAGCTCCATGTCCGGTGACCTGCTCATCTCCACCACGTCCAGGATGACACTGGTCACTTACTCCTGGGACACAGATGAAGCCTGAACAAACTGGGGACAAAGTTTTTTCCACACTCCATTCAGGTTGCTTGGTTTCACCCGATCCCAGGTGTGACCAATGTTCTGCACAGCATCCAGGATGCTGTACTTCTTCCAGAAGTCTTTCAAGGTCAGCTCCTTATCTTTTTCTGTTGCCTCCAAAGCATCACTGATGACTCTTTGGAGGTAGTATTCTTTGAAGGTGGATATGACCCCTTGGTACATGGGCTGCAAAAGTGAGATGGTGTTTGGTGGCAGGTAGACGACCTTTACATCAGGGTGAGGGTCGTCCAGATGTGCAGGGTGGCCAGGTCCATTGTCCAACAGCAGCAGGACTTTGAAGGGAATGCTTTTGGAGGTGCAGAATCAGACATCTGTCACAAAAGGGTTGGTGAACCAGTCCTCGAAAACAGCCAGTGTCACTCACGCCTTTCTGTTTGCCCTCCAAATGACTGGCAGCTGACTTTTTGCAATCCCCTTGAAGGCCCTGGGATTCTCGGACTGGTACACCAAGAGCGGTTTCAGCTTGCTGTCCCTAGCAGCATTCCCCCCAAACAGCAACGTCAGACGTTCTTTGCCCACTTTGTGGCCTGGAGCTGTTTTTTCCTCCTCTGAAATGTACGTGCGGTCGAGCAAACGCTTCCAAAAAGTCCAATCTAATCAACGTTGAAGACCTGCTTGGCTTTGTACCCCCCCCCCCCGTAATTATTTGAGCTAAAGCTTCTGGGAACTCACACGCTGCCTCCGCATCGCCATTAGTTGCTTCACCTTGAATTTTAATGTTGTAGAAGTTCGCCCTCTCTTTAAATCTTTGAAACCAACCACGGCTGGCTGAAAATTCCTCCCCCTCGCTGCCCTCCCCCTTCTCTGCTTTTAATGCCTCAAAGATCCGTCTGGCTTTTTACTGAATAACCATCAGGCTAACCGGTATGTGATACTGATTTTGGTCCTCCAGCAAAATAATCAACAGATGTTCCATCTCCATAATCAGGCTGCTACTTTTTTTTTGTAATAACGGTTGGTTTCATCGGTGCTGAACCCTTGACATGCTCCAGGATTCGAGCTTTGTCCTTCATTATTGTGCTGACTGTGGAACGCGCCAAGCCAAGTTTTTTTCCTATCTCTGTCGGCATTTCTCCTCTATCTGCCCGTTTTAAAATGTCAAGCTGTACCTCCATTGTGATTGCTTTCTGTTTTTTAGTCGTCGCGCTGCCATCAGAAGACTCCTGTGTTCTCTTTGGGGCCATTGCAAAGTTAGCAAACACGTGTTAACTAACTCTAAAAAAAATTGCTGATATCTCGTTGTCTCTGTTCTGCAAACTCTCCACGCTGATCGTCCCGTGCTGTTACATTACATACAGTACGATTCTGTATCACTCCGCCTTTGTCCTTTGGGAGGGAACAGTATGCCTGTAACCATCCGCTACTGTAAATTTCCATTGTCACGGCCGCAAAGGTATACCCGCCCCTTCCACTCTCTCCCCGAGACTACGCAGCTCCGTTGTAAATTTCCATTGTCATGGCTACTAAGGTAATAGTAGTACTAATGGCGGCCGCCATTTTGAAGAGGGCAAATGGCGAACTACTTTTTTAAATCCAGCAAATTTGACCATTTGAACCGGTTAAGCTCAGAAAAACCTTGTGCTATAAAGTCAACTAAGAAATATATTTTTTCTCAGCAAAGAAATAATTGTTTTACCATGTTTTCATGGAAAGTCCTTATCTTCTGTGGCCGTCGCGGCATCAATTTTGAAGAGGACAAATGGCGAACTACTTTTTTAAATCCAGATGCGTCGCGTAAGCCGCTGAGAAACATCCATAAGTTCACCCTCCATGTTGAAAACTCTTCGTCTGACTCTTCGAAAACAAGCAATAAGGCTGCAGAGTAACACACTGGTTGCTAACTGAGAGCGCTCGCTCTAGCAAAGAGACTGAGGGGACGCTTTTTTGTCACGGACCACATCCGACGCTGACAGGATATGGTCTGTTAGCAGTCGTCCGGGCCCGTAAATAAGTTTTTTCGTTTTTACTGATAGATAATTAGTTATTATCGGTACTGCATTTTAAATAAAAATAGCGCAAATCCGCTTATGAATTATAAAAGTTAGTCAATCCGCTGTAAAGCTAACAAATTGTTTAGGTCCGCTGTAAGCGGATTAGCGCTTTAGCGCTACCTAGCGGTCTGGCGCCCACCTTTGGGCTGGGCTAACACGCAGCTAGTGCTAACGTGGGGACACCAAGCCGACAGGCCACGGAGATGCCACCTGCGTCCGGGAGCTCGCCTCGATGTCCGCTTGGCAGCCTAATGCCTGGTCCCCACTGCACAACTCGAAACGCGCCTGCCGTCCCCTTTTGGCTGCTTGTCACGGTCCCACTGAGCCACTGAAGACCGTCTGATGACGCGCACTAGGGGGTGGCAGAGGGAGGGGGTCTAGCTCGTTTTCCGGGTTCAGTTGTTGTGTTAACTGCACCTCCGACGGTCTTTGATGAGATTAAAACGTTTTTTTTTTATGTTTGGGGTGATCTACACTGGAGAGAACAGCAGCCTGTCAGCAGCAACTGTAAAAATGCCACGTTTCTTACCGGAGTTTGGTTCCAATTCATGGAGGCTCGATCCGGTAAGTTTAAAAAGTCCAAAAAAAGTCCCGTTGTGGTTGTGTAATCAGATAGCAGAGGCTCTCCCGACTGTTTGCTGGACGCGTCGAGCCACCAGAGATCGAATTTTCTGGCGTTGGCAGTTCGACGCCTAGGTTGATTTGGACGCGCGCGTGCGTGGAAAAGGAACTGCAGGCTGCCGCCGCGCCGCTTCGATCACTCGAATCGCGCCGCTTCCCGGTTCGCCGTGACTCCACGCGTCTCCTCATAGACTTTGAATGTAAACCGGCCGCTTCAGCCGCCCGACACCGGGGCAGTGGGTACCAGGCATAAGATGTCGGGGACACCGAGCTAACAGAGAAGCTAACATGCTAAAACGCGGGGAAACTGTGCCCACAGCCTTTTTGGATGGGGTAATGCTAACAGGTGCAGCTAATGGCGGATGGTTTTGGATAGACGGACACAGCAGAGAAACAGCTTTCAGTAAGTTATTAAATCTTTTTCTGGCTCCAAATGTATGGCGTTAACAAGCTAACAGTCCTTCCTGTAAACAGCTTGGACCGGCGTGGAGCTGCACAAAGCGGAGCTTGGATGTGCAAGAGCTAACATGCAAACAGACAGAGACAAGCTGCAGCTCAAAGTAAGAATTTTTTTTTTTCAAGTATGTGTATTTTAAAAAAATTAGGATAGGCGAAGTGCTTGTTAACTTGGTAACTGTTCATTACCGTACATGTACGTGTATCAGTGGCGGCTTGTGCGGTATATAAAGGTGATCCCCGATTTACGAGATTTTTGTCTTATGAGATAGTTATAGTAACGGAACTTGCTCGTAAGTCGGGGACCACCTGTATATATTTTTATTTTTATATATATTATTTATTTGATTTGTTGGGTCATGTTTGTTGTTTTCATTTGTTTGGAAAGTTCTTTTTAGTCTGTTCTCAGCAATAAAAGCATGATTTGAGTAAGTGTCCTTTTAAAAGGAGGTGAATCAGCCTTCTAGACCATGGACGGCCCAAAAGTCTGATCGAAGTTCTGAAAAATGGTCCAGCTGTCAGTCGCTACAACAGATTCAACAAAGGTTTGATAAAGTTGATCAACTCGTATGCAGATGATACCACGTTATATTAATTTCTAATTTTCCTCTTGATTATTTTATCAAATGCAATATTTAGACAAGTTTTATGAATCATTATTCAAAGTCTCCTTTAATGTAGAAAACAGTAAAGGTTTTTGATGCTTTGTACCATAAAGTGAAAATAAAAAGATTATAGCCAAAGGTTTGTATTTTATTTAATATGGCTCATTTTGAGAAGATTGTTTTTCATCCATTTCGCTGAACTAACAAGTTTGCAGAATGTCTGCATCAACCTCTTCAGCATGCTCACCAAAATGAGACCATTCTTAATCTGCAGTAGTGGGCCGCACAAAATCACTCTAAGGGCCGTATTTGGCCCGCGGGCCACACTTTGATCCCCCGTGCCTTAAATTATTAGAAGTTCCTGATTCCTGCTGAGCTTCAGAGAAGATTCAATCATTCATTCCTCACAAACAGATTGTCAAACAAAATGAAAACACACAAGATGAACAGAGAGCCTTCGGCCATGTTGTTTATTTATTTATTTACACCACAGACTAACTTTACAACCTAAAACATCAACAAATACCCAGAGATTAGTTTTCAACAGGAAGTGAAAGAAACCGTTCAGACTGTCATCAACTTTTTTTGTTACATTTCAAGTGCAGACAGTAAACAGACAAATAAACAGTCGTGCGGACACGTTTAGGTTGTTTTCTTTTGTTTGTTTGTTGGTAAAATGTCATATGTGGGTGGCGCCTGTATTTGTAGGGAGGGGCTACAAAAGGCTCCACCTCCAAGAATTTTAAAGCTTTTTTAAATAAAAACCTACAACACTGAAAAACCACGACTGATTTACTTCATAGAGGAAAAGATGCACTTTATTTCTTAACAGATGTTTTCATTTATTTAATAGATATTTAATGTTTACTCGGTTTTTATTAACCGTTCAACGTGAACTTTTTTTACACACAAACCGACGAAAGTTTTAAAGACATTAAACTCTGTCTGTGATGCATCGTCATCTTAAAACTCTTGACTGACACTTGAATGGATCTGAGAACCAGAACCAGAACCAGCCGAGGTCCGATTTGAATCAAACCAGTACTTTGTGAGATGTTCTGCTAACAGACATTACCAACAGCTCACACAGAAGTTTCTCTGTTGCGACGTTTTCAGCTCAAACGTGCCGAAGCACGACAGACCTGATCTCTAAGAATTATTACTTTTGTTTAGTGAAAAAACAATTTCTAATTAAAACAAGAAAACCAACTTTTTGAATTCAAAATAAATAAAACTTGTATTCTTCAGGAAAAAAGTTGTTACATCAAGTAAAAAAGATAAACATCTTGAGAAACAGAGTAGTTATCTTGACATAAAGATATAAATAAGTTATGTGGACCCTCCTGCTGCCCTAGGGGTCAAACTGACCCACAGCTCGTGGGTCAGTTTGACCCCAGGGCAGCAGGAGGTTTAAGAAACTGAGCGTAAGATCAAATAAATTAGTTGTTATCTTGAGGTTTCATGGAAATACATTTCCCAGCATGTCCTCTCCAGGCTTCTGTAGAAACAAAGTAAAAACAAAACGCACCCAGATCATCTGGTTTTTCTCTTTTTAATAAAAAAAAAATCTGATCTGAGAGCAAAAGTTCAGACATTCATTCATAAATCTGTAAAACATTCTGACCGAGCTTCAGGTCTTCATCATCATCATCGTCTGTTCAGACAGACGATCGGAACAAGAATAAAAACATTTATCACAAACAGAAGATTGTCACAGTAGCTTCTATTTACAACATTTTCAAAGATTACGACCAGAAACTGATCCTCTGATCGCCAAAGGGTCTCTGGTGAAACAAATATCCATAAATATCCATCAATATTTACTTTTACTCAATCTGCTGGAGTTGAACATAATTTTTTTTGTTTTTGTCCTTTTGACTCCAGTTTTTATTCTGAGTTCTCACGCTCGCTGCAGTTTTCACACTCAGACACTAAAACACGCTGAACATTTATTTAGTCACACGGAGCTGTAAAACTTGGTCGTTTTTCAAAAGAAGAGCTGAGGAATGTGACGGCTGCCTGTTTTGTCTTTTCTGGAGCTCTGAGGCCGAAAATGAGAAGTTGGAGGTTAAAACAGTGAAAGTGGAGCTGAGTCCAGGAAGAACGTCTTCGTAGGAACAAACACTGCTGCATGTCTGAACATCTACAGGTGTCTGAACATCTGCAGCTGCTTGAACATCTGCTGCATGTCTGAACATCTGCTGCAGTCTGAACATCTGCTGCATGTCTGAAGGTCTGGCCTTGCTCCACAACGAGCTTCATCATCGTCAACAAGCTTCATCGTCGTCAACAAGCTTCGTCGTCGTCAACAAGCTTCGTCGTCGTCAACAAGCTTCGTCGTCGTCAACAAGCTTCGTCGTCGTCAACAAGCTTCGTCGTCGTCAACAAGCTTCGTCGTCGTCAACAAGCTTCGTCGTCGTCAACAAGCTTCGTCGTCGTCAACAAGCTTCGTCGTCGTCAACAAGCTTCGTCGTCGTCAACAAGCTTCGTCGTCGTCAACAAGCTTCGTCGTCGTCAACAAGCTTCGTCGTCGTCAACAAGCTTCGTCGTCGTCAACAAGCTTCGTCGTCGTCAACAAGCTTCGTCGTCGTCAACAAGCTTCGTCGTCGTCAACAAGCTTCGTCGTCGTCAACAAGCTTCGTCGTCGTCAACAAGCTTCGTCGTCGTCAACAAGCTTCGTCGTCGTCAACAAGCTTCGTCGTCGTCAACAAGCTTCGTCGTCGTCAACAAGCTTCGTCGTCGTCAACAAGCTTCGTCGTCGTCAACAAGCTTCGTCGTCGTCAACAAGCTTCGTCGTCGTCAACAAGCTTCGTCGTCGTCAACAAGCTTCGTCGTCGTCAACAAGCTTCGTCGTCGTCAACAAGCTTCGTCGTCGTCAACAAGCTTCGTCGTCGTCAACAAGCTTCGTCGTCGTCAACAAGCTTCGTCGTCGTCAACAAGCTTCGTCGTCGTCAACAAGCTTCGTCGTCGTCAACAAGCTTCGTCGTCGTCAACAAGCTTCATCGTCGTCAACAAGCTTCGTCGTCGTCAACAAGCTTCGTCGTCGTCAACAAGCTTCGTCGTCAACAAGCTTCGTCGTCGTCAACAAGCTTCGTCGTCGTCAACAAGCTTCGTCGTCGTCAACAAGCTTCGTCGTCGTCAACAAGCTTCGTCGTCGTCAACAAGCTTCGTCGTCGTCAACAAGCTTCGTCGTCGTCAACAAGCTTCGTCGTCGTCAACAAGCTTCGTCGTCGTCAACAAGCTTCGTCGTCGTCAACAAGCTTCGTCGTCGTCAACAAGCTTCGTCGTCGTCAACAAGCTTCGTCGTCGTCAACAAGCTTCGTCGTCGTCAACAAGCTTCGTCGTCGTCAACAAGCTTCGTCGTCGTCAACAAGCTTCGTCGTCGTCAACAAGCTTCGTCGTCGTCAACAAGCTTCGTCGTCGTCAACAAGCTTCGTCGTCGTCAACAAGCTTCGTCGTCGTCAACAAGCTTCGTCGTCGTCAACAAGCTTCGTCGTCGTCAACAAGCTTCGTCGTCGTCAACAAGCTTCATCGTCATCAACAAGCTTCGTCGTCATCAACAAGCTTCGTCGTCGTCAACAAGCTTCATCGTCGTCAACAAGCTTCATCGTCGTCAACAAGCTTCATCGTCGTCAACAAGCTTCATCGTCGTCAACAAGCTTCATCATCATCGTCAACAAGCTTCATCATCATCAACAAGCTTCATCGTCGTCAACAAGCTTCGTCGTCGTCAACAAGCTTCATTGCCATCAACAAGCTTCATCATCGTCAGCAAGCTTCGGCGTCGTCAACAAGTATCGTCGTCATCAACAAGCTTCGTCATCATCAACAAGCTTCGTCGTCGTCATCAACAAGCTTCATCGTCGTCAACAAGCTTCATCGTCGTCAACGAGCTTCATCGTCGTCAACGAGCTTCATCGTCGTCAACAAGCTTCATCGTCGTCAACAAGCTTCATCGTCGTCAACAAGCTTCATCGTCATCAATAAGCTTCATCGTCGTCAACAAGCTTCATTGTCGTCAATGAGCTTCATCATCGTCAACGAGCTTCATCGTTGTCAACAAGCTTCATCGTCGTCAACAAGCTTCATTGTCGTCAACAAGCTTCATTGTCATCAATGAGCTTCATCGTCGTCAACGAGCTTCATCGTCGTCAACAAGCTTCATCGTCGTCAACAAGCTTCATCGTCGTCAACAAGCTTCATCGTCATCAATAAGCTTCATCGTCGTCAACAAGCTTCATTGTCGTCAATGAGCTTCATCATCGTCAACGAGCTTCATCGTTGTCAACAAGCTTCATCGTCGTCAACAAGCTTCATTGTCCGTCAACAAGCTTCATTGTCATCAATGAGCTTCATCGTTGTCAACGAGCTTCATCGTCGTCAACAAGCTTCATCGTCGTCAACGAGCTTCATCGTCGTCAACGAGCTTCATCGTCGTCAACAAGCTTCATCGTCGTCAACAAGCTTCATCGTCGTCAACAAGCTTCATCGTCGTCAACAAGCTTCATCGTCGTCAACAAGCTTCATTGTCGTCAATGAGCTTCATCGTCGTCAACGAGCTTCATCGTCGTCAACAAGCTTCATCGTCGTCAACAAGCTTCATCGTCGTCAACAAGCTTCATCGTCGTCAACAAGCTTCATCGTCGTCAACAAGCTTCATTGTCGTCAACAAGCTTCATTGTCGTCAACAAGCTTCATTGTCGTCAACAAGCTTCATCGTCGTCAACAAGCTTCATTGTCGTCAACAAGCTTCATCGTCAACAAGCTTCATCGTCAACAAGCTTCATCGTCGTCAACGAGCTTCATCGTCGTCAACGAGCTTCATCGTCGTCAACAAGCTTCATCGTCGTCAACAAGCTTCATTGTCGTCAACAAGCTTCATTGTCGTCAACAAGCTTCATTGTCGTCAACGAGCTTCATCGTCGTCAACGAGCTTCATCGTCGTCAACAAACTTCATCGTCATCAACTAGCTTCATCGTCGTCAACGAGCTTCATCGTCGTCAACGAGCTTCATCGTCGTCAACAACGATGAAAAGTTTGATCCTTTTGGTTTGTTTCACTTTGAAATCTTCAAAACTCCTCAAATGAAATAAAAACATTTTACTTGCTGCTAAATCATTTCACTGTTTGATCTATGGACAAATTTCAGCACCATTCATAAGGATCACAACCAAACATCTGCAGCTGTCTGAACATCTGCTTCAGTCCGAACATCTGCAGCTGTCTGAACATCTGCAGCTGCTTGAACATCTGCTGCAGTCTGAACATCTGCTTCAGTCTGAACATCTGCAGCTGTCTGAACATCTGCAGCTGTCTGAACATCTGCTTCAGTCTGAACATCTGCTTCAGTCTGAACATCTGCAGCTGTCTGAACATCTGCAGCTGCTTGAACATCTGCTGCAGTCTGAACATCTGCTTCAGTCTGAACATCTGCAGCTGTCTGAACATCTGCTTCAGTCTGAACATCTGCAGCTGTCTGAACATCTGCAGCTGCTTGAACATCTGCTGCAGTCTGAACATCTGCTTCAGTCTGAACATCTGCAGCTGTCTGAACATCTGCAGCTGCTTGAACATCTGCTTCAGTCTGAACATCTGCTTCAGTCTGAACATCTGCAGCTGTCTGAACATCTGCAGCTGCTTGAACATCTGCTGAAGTCTGAGCATCTGCTTCAGTCTGAACATCTGCAGAAGCTTGAACATCTGCTGCAAACTGAACATCTGCTGCAGTCTGAACATCTGCTGCAGTCTGAACATCTGCAGCTGCTTGAACATCTGCTGCAGTCTGAACATCTGCTGCAGTCTGAACATCTGCTTCAGTCTGAACATCTGCTGCAGTCTGAACATCTGCAGCTGTCTGAACATCTGCAGCTGCTTGAACATCTGCTGAAGTCTGAGCATCTGCTTCAGTCTGAACATCTGCAGAAGCTTGAACATCTGCTGCAGTCTGAACATCTGCTGCAGTCTGAACATCTGCTGCAGTCTGAACATCTGCAGCTGTCTGAACATCTGCAGCTGCTTGAACATCTGCTGAAGTCTGAGCATCTGCTTCAGTCTGAACATCTGCAGAAGCTTGAACATCTGCTGCAGTCTGAACATCTGCTGCAGTCTGAACATCTGCTGCAGTCTGAACATCTACTGCAGTTTGAACATCTGCTTCAGTCTGAACATCTGCTGCAGTCTGAACATCTGCAGATGTCTGAACATCTGCAGCTGCTTGAACATCTGCTGAAGTCTGAGCATCTGCTTCAGTCTGAACATCTGCAGAAGCTTGAACATCTGCTGCAGTCTGAACATCTGCTGCAGTCTGAACATCTGCTGCAGTCTGAACATCTACTGCAGTTTGAACATCTGCTTCAGTCTGAACATCTGCTGCAGTCTGAACATCTGCAGATGTCTGAACATCTGCAGCTGCTTGAACATCTGCTTCAAACTGAACATCTGCTGCAAACTGAACATCTGCTGCAAACTGAACATCTGCTGCAGTCTGAACATCTGCTGCAGTCTGAACATCTGCTGCAGTCTGAACATCTGCAGCAGTCTGAACATCTGCTGCAGTCTGAACATCTGCTGCAGTCTGAACATCTACAGGTGTCTGAACATCTGCAGGTGTCTGAACATCTGCTGCTGTCTGAACATCTGCAGGTGTCTGAATATCTGCAGCTGCTTGAACATCTGCAGGTGTTCCTAACAGACATTATTAAACTGCAGATGTTCAGACCAAACGTTTGTCTCATTCAGTCTCAAAGTGTCTTCATGTCTTCATTGTGTCTCAGTGTGGTCACAGTTCAGTCTCTTCTTTGTCTCCATTGTGTTCCAGAGGTCTGCAGACCATCCTGCAGGCTTCTTCATCTTCCTGACTCACAGAAACCAAACTGAGCAGATGTGTTCCAGATGTCTGCACGAACATAAACGTTTGAACAGGATGAAAATGTGACGACCGTCAGCGACTCACGAGGAACTGGAGAAGCGTGACAACGTTCTGAGACATTTTACAAACTGAACGTCCAGAGAGAGACAGACACTCAGAACAACTGAAGGTCTTCCTGGGGGTCGTTAGGGTCTTTGATGTGGCTGACACTTTACTGACCCTCTGGAGGGAGGGGAGGGTGAATGATTTGCAGATGAGTTCAGTGACAGCCTGATCTGTTTTATGACCTTCTGGGACGACAGAGGTGTCGTGAGGTGAGATCATCAAACCTTCGTGTCATGTGGATTCGTTTAGTGACGTTTGACAACAAGCGCACCTGATCGTTGGGTCCCTCCTCTTCCTCGCCCCTCCTCCTCCTCCTCCTTCACGCCTCCAGCAGCCACCAGCGCCTGCGTCGAGTCACACGACTGTTTCTCAGCATCGTCATCGTACATCGAGTCCAGACGCTGTTCTTCCGCCGCTCCTCTTCTTCTTCTTCTTCGGAGCGCTCCCATGCAGGTGCGTTTGGTCAGCGCCACCAGCTCCTCCCTGGCGAGTGGGCTGAAGAGCAGGTAGA
The DNA here is from genome assembly GCA_038048925.1 of Garcialebias charrua. Lineage (NCBI taxonomy): Eukaryota > Metazoa > Chordata > Actinopteri > Cyprinodontiformes > Rivulidae > Garcialebias > Garcialebias charrua. Next base: position 42,192 of record JBBPBX010000663.1, read on the forward strand.
GCAGCGGGTTGACGCAGGCGGGAAGCGGCGCCACGAGCAACAGGACTCCCTTTGCCGCCTCCGGCCCGGCGACAGGGAGCTGCAGGAGGGAGGAGAAGGAGAGGAAGGCCATGGGGAGGTAGAGGAGGCAGTCGGAGAAGAGCAGCCAGGCAACGTGACGCGTCAACGCCACCTCCTCTTCTGAAGTGGGCGGGGCTTTGCTGGAGCGGCAGTACAGACGAATGTAGGCGAGCGTCATGAGGAGGAAACAAAGGGAGTCAAAGAGTACCAGGGAGACGGAGAAAGCCATGGAGGAGGAGGAAGGCAGGGGTAAACAGAAGGAGGTGCGGCTGTGCCCGCTCATCAGCGGCGGCAGCGTGACGGCAACGCCAAACAGGAAGCACAGACAGATGGACAGATGGAGGAGGAGTGACGATGAGGAGCGACCTGCAGAAACAGAAACCTCGTTAGACGTTCCTCGTGTTCCTAAACGTTCCTGATGCCGTGCAGATGTTTCCTCACCGTTCCTGCCGTCAGCCTTGCCGCTCCGTGCCGCTCCGGTAGCCGACAGGCATCGCTCCAACGCGGCGAGGGTCAGCAGGAAGAGCCCGGTCTGAGACGCAAACACGCACAGGAAGCCGCCGAGGCGACACAGGAAGCTGCTCTCCCACCCGACCCCGAACCTGCCGCACAACAACATTCAATTAATCTGAGATCCAACGAGGACGCGACGTCCAGCAGGTCTCTGGTTCTGGTTCCAAACCTCCAGAAGCTGCCGAACGTCCAGGCGTCTACCGCCGCCAGCCAGCCGCTCCACACTCCCATCAGGCCGTTCACCAGAGCCAGCAGACCAATCAGGAGCTTGGGGGGCGTGACCGCGCTGACCGGAGAGAAGAAGACGGACAGGACGACCAGACCGTTGCTGACCAATGAGACGGCTGCGATGAGCCACACCCCGCCTCGGACCATCCAGCTGCCGAGCAGACGGAGGCAGGGACGGAGCGGCCCTGCAGGGAACGCCAACCGCCGCTTCAACAACGCCACATCCAAACTGTTGCAACTTTGAAGAAAAGCTACAAGAAGGTTTCATTACCTGGAGCTGGGCTGCAGTGAACCGAGCGTCGAGGTTTGGGCTCGTCTTCAAACTCCAGCAGGAAGTCCTCCCAGTCCTGGTCTGCTGCAGAGATCCACAGAACCACAGGAACCATCACAGTCCAAACTTACTTCATGCAGCATAAATACAGACGTTCAAACTATTCCACGGCTTCTTTTGTTTCCTGTCGCTGAGTGAAGAGGTGGAAAAAACCTCTGTCCATCCAGCCGTGCACGTTGTGAGCACGATAACGTGAATAATAAGTGAGGTTCCATTCTGGTGGGGTTGCATCGAGCTTTACGAAAGTTTCCTTTCAAAAACTGGGTGGCCACATCAAAATCCAAGATGGCCACCACCATTATATATATCTATATACAGGTAGTCCTCGAGTTACGACGTTTCATGGTTACGACGCATCTCCCATTTACTATGAACAGCCTTTTTTCGCGTTATGCAGCGGCCACTGCGGCGGAAGAATACAGTATTGTACTGTACGCGGTGCAGCGGCGGAGGGATACAGAGGCGGAGCGCAGCAGTGGAAAAGTACAGGCGGAGGCCTTACTGTAAACGCTCTGGACCGAGGTTGACAGAGGTTTTACGTCGTAAACGGAAAACAGCGGATGGACGGAGGAATACGGCGTCACCAGCATCCCAGTAGGCCATTAACTCTTTTTTCCTTCATTATGGCTCCAAATGTACTGTATGTGTTTTTTTTGATAATTATGTAGGGTACTGTGTTAGGATAGGCTAAGTGCTTGGTAATATAGTACTGTACAGTATATGGTGCAGTATGTACGTATATTTCGACTTACGTCGAAAATCGGTTTATGACGCTGCGTAAGAACGGATCTACGTCGTAAGTCGAGGACTACCTGTACATTATATGTATACATATAATAATAATAATAATAATAATAATAATAATGATGATAATAATAATGATAATAATGATAATAATAATGATAATAATAATGATAATAATACATTTTATCTGAAGGTGCCTTTCAAATCACTCAAGGTCACCGAACAAGAAATACAAAGATAAAAACAATAAAATAACAAAATACAAATAATGATAAAATACATAATGACAACATCTACATCAATATATATGTATATATATACAAGTAGTCCCTGACTTACGACGGCCTCGACTTACGACGTTTCGTGGTTACGACGCGCATCTCTATTTAAAAAATAAAATAATAATAATATTTTGAAACATTTTATTTTGAAACCAATTCACACCGTTTCCGGTAGTTACCCGTTTCCCGTTTTGCTAGCTGTGGCGACTACAGCTGCCTGTACTCTCTAAAAAAGCTAAGTCTGGTCCTCTGGACATTCAAAAAACAAAACAAAACTTGTACCAAGCTGGACAGGCAGAAACAGGCAGCAGCTGTGGAAAAGTAGCTGTTTTATGGACGGCGGTTTTACAACGTAAACGAATGGAGAATCCGGAGGAGGGACGGAGAAACTGAGGAAATGGCTTCACCAGCATTCCAGAGTAGAAAATTAACTCTTTTTTTCACTTCATTATGGCTCTGAAATGTATGTGTTTTTTATAATTATGTAGGGTACTGTGTTAGGATAGGCTAAGTGCTTGGTAAAATACAGTACTGTACGTATACGGTGCAGTTTGGACGTATGTTTCGAATTACGTCAAAATTTGCTTTATGACGCCACATAGGAACAGAACTCCATCGTAAGTACCAGAATATATATGATATATATTAATATGTACATATACTGTATATAGATATAGATATGTAAACTGAAACTTTGTTTTCTAGCTTTATTTTGCTTCAAAGTACAGTATATGTACAGTAGCTGAGAAGATCGTGGGCACCTCCTTTCCCTCACTGCAGGACTTACACAGCAAACGCCTCACTCGGAAAGCCCTCTGCATGGCAGGTGATCCCACACACCCACTACACAGCTGCTTCAGACTGCTGCCATCAGGGAGGAGACTGAGGAGTCTCCAGGCTCGAACCAGCAGACTGAGAGACAGCTCTGTTCATCAGGCAGTCAGGATGCTAAACACTCTGCCTGCTCTGCCCCCTCTCCCATTTGAACTGCCTTAACACTAAAACTTTCTCACACATTACCACACAACACAAAGATTTTGGCACTGGACTCTGTGTCATCAGACGGGTTATTCACTAAACTCTCGGTCATGTGCTCATACAGTTTGCACTACTTCTCATACTTGCACTGATGTTTGTATTGCATCGCTGCCTATAGTCATGGTACTGTTTACATTCTCTGTTTACATTTATTAATACTGTTTACTTTTATTACTACTGCTTATATTTAATTGCTACTGTTTACATTTACACTACTCTAATATCTGCACCGCTGCTGATACATATACAGTGTGCTCTGACCGGTCTTGTTTAGGATGCCCAATGTGCCTTACTGCATATGCCACTTTTTGCCTCTATAACAACATCAACTACTACCTCATACATATACTGTGTACATTAACTCATACGCTGCTTTGCCACTTTGCAAATGTCAATGCTAGAAACCTTTAGTTTATTTTAGTTATACTTTTTATACTCTTTTTTTATACTAGTATGCAAAAACTCAGGACAATATTATGTTCATTAAATGTTTAATGTTTTAGTTTTAGTTTTAGAGTCGGTGTAAATTTTCATACTCTTATACCACTATGCAAAAACTCAGGACAGTGTTAGTTTTACTATTTTATGCTTATGTCTATTATTATATGTTTCAGTGTTTCAATGTTTAGATGTTTACTGTTGCACCGAGGGACTGAGAGAAACGCAATTTCGGTCCTGTGTATGTCCTGTACAGTACATATTGCAGATCTGACAGTAAAGTTGACTTTGACTTTGATAGTTTTCTGAAATGAGTGGGGTGGTCAAAGATATAACGTCTGGTGCCCAAGGCCACCCTTGACCCCCCCCCGTCGGCTCCTCCACTGCTCCTGGTGGTGTATTAAACGTCTCCCTCCAGGATCCGTCACTCCGCGCCGCCTCAGATAAAAATAAAAACACCTCCCTCCGTTCTTCTCCACAGAGGAACTCCTCCTGAATCTCGTGCAACAAAAACATTTAGGTTTGCTTCATTCTCCGTTCAGTTCCAGTCCACAAAAACACTCGCGTCCAGAACTGCAAGTCTTCAGTGTTCAGCTCCATCGATGAACACTTTTTATTATTCAGCCAAAGATGATTCGTGTCGTTTGTTGCTCAAACAAAACGTCTAAACGTGCGTGATCGTCTGAAGCTCAGTCAAGATGGAGTTCAAATGTGTCAAACCAACATTTTTACCTCCTTTACCCTCGTTCTGCTTCATGCAGCTGAAACTGTAAAACAGGAAGTGCTAACAAGTGTGTAAAAAAATTAATGGACTGAGCGTAACATTTATTGTTAAACTTTAAGGAACGACCTTCGTCTGTGAAACGTCTACCTTCGTGTATGGAAGACTAAAAGTGCCAAAATCTAAACTACGTCCAAACAGAAACGGTGCCGTGAGACGTGATTAAAACCCGGGTCTGAAACCAAGAAACCAACAGGTTCAATGAGTTTGACCAACGCTGCCCAGAAGAGTTGGGAAGTCACCTTGACTGGAGAGGACAGGAGCGTCTCCTCCTGTCAAGTCCGCTGCCTCGTCCCTCTCCCAGGACAGGCCTCCTCCTCCTCCTCCTCTCTTCTCACAGGAGACGAAGGCGCAGCACTGAAAGGCGTAAGAGAGCTCCATCACCCTGAGGAGACACACGGCTCAAATTAATCCAGATTAGAGACGTACGTCTCATCTGAACAGAGCTGGAGGTTGAATCTGATGTCCAGAGCTTAAAGGTGCTATGTGTAACTTTCTGTAGAGTGCAGAACTTAGAAACATTTTCTACAGGCAAAGCATTCTGATCCCTCCCCCTCAGAGCCATATATGGCTCTGAGGGGGAGGCTCTGCTGAAATTCAAATTCAAGCTGTTTTTATTGGCTGGTTAAGGACGGGTCACTCTGTGTTTTTAGTGTTTTTATAAATGCTGATAGAGAAGCAAGGGGACTATAGTTTTTTTCAGAGATTACTTTGTCTAACATCAGTCTGTCAGTAGATAGTGACAGAGTGAAGAAATATGTTAAAAATATATTGTTAGAAAAGTTACAGACTGCATTACAAAGTTACATAGTGCAGCTTTAACTGTACGGAAGGGTATTGCTGTCATCCATGAAATAATATTTTTTGAGCTTATGTAGTAAAAATGTGATACGTATGTAGTAAAAACGTGATATTATGTAGTAATAACGTGATATTATGTAGTAAAAATGTGATATTATGTAGTAAAAATGTGATACGTATGTAGTAATAATAACATTATATTATGTAGTAAAATCGTGAGATTATATAGTAAAAACGTGATACATATGTAGTAATAACATTATATTATGTAGTAATAACATGATATGTAGTAAAAACGTGATATTATGTAGTAATAACATATTATGTAGTAATAACGGGATATTATGTAGTAATAACATGATATTATGTAGTAAAAACGTGATATTATGTAGTAAAAACGTGATACGTTTGTAGTAATAACATTATAATATGTAGTAAAAATGTGAGCTTATATAGTAAAAACGTGATACGTATGTAGTAATAACATTATATTATGTAGTAATAACATGATATTATGTAGTAAAAACGTGATATTATGTAGTAATAACATATTATGTAGTAATAACATGATATTATGTCGTAATAACATGATATTATGTAGTAAAAACGTGATATTATGTAGTAAAAACGTGATATGTATGTAGTAAAAACGTGTTAATAGAATATCACGTTATTACTACATATGTATCATGTTTTTACTACATAATATGTTTTTACTACATAATATCACGTTATTACTACATACGTATCACGTTTTTAACTACATAATATCACGTTTTTACTACATAATATCACGTTATTACTCCATACATATCACGTTTTTACTACATACGTATCACGTTTTTACTACATACTTATCACGTTTTTACTACATAATATCACGTTTTTACTACATAATATCACGTTTTTACTACATAAGTATCACGTTTTTACTACATAAGCTCAAAAAATATTATTTCATGGATGACAGCAATACCCTTCCATATAACCGCCCAAATGTGGACATTGTTTCAGTTTGTGGGACGAAGACTGAAAAGGACAAGAGTTGTTCTGGACGGACTGGACGTCTCCAAACAGTGAACGCTCACCTGACTCGTGGCAGGTCTTCTCGGGGGATTAAGTCGGTCAGCTGATCGTTTCCAGCCAATCGGATGTGAGTCAGACTCTGCAGGCCGGTCAGCGGCAGGGAGGACAGCTGATTGGACGACAGGTCGCTGCAGAACATTTACATCTAGTTCATATTGAGACAAATATTTTCTGCTCGCTGACATGAACAGGGCCGTGCTAAGCTTCTGAGAGGCCCTGGGGGCCAAACCTTTTCTTACGGGCCCCTTGAGTTGAAACAAGGTTCGCTCAGAAAACCAACATTTTAAACAAAACAGCGTCTTTTTGCTTGTGTGGATAAAAACTCACAGTTTGGAAAGTGCCGGCAGAACGGAGAACGCGTTCGGCTTCACGGAGGACAACCGATTCGAAGACAGATCCCTACAGGACAGAAAGAATGAGGCGGGCGATCATGTAACGCCTGGGCGTGTTTGTCACGTTAGCCAACACAGCTAATCAAGAGAGTCATCCCCGACACACGCTCTGAGGACTTTGTCTGAATCTTTACGAACTTAGGCATGTCTTTGGCTTATTTTAGCTGGTAACAAATGTTCGGCTCATTCAGGAGATGATGTCGTGACCTTTTAGAAACTTTTATTTTTGTAAAATATTTGACTTTACTTACAAATATTTTTTCTCCCAGAAATACATTCAGAGCTTTCAAAACTTGAATCTGCTTCATCTACTGGCTGTTTGACTTCTTCAGCTACTTTTAGCATTTAGCTAGTCTTTTCAGCCTACTGGCCTTTAGCTATTAGCTAGTAATTTTGTTGGTACCTTTAGCTTTTGTCTACCATTCTGCTACCATTTATTTTTAGCTAACACTGCTACTTTTACCTTCTTGACTTGACTTCTTGCTAACCTTTTACCATTAGCTTTCAGCTACCATTATGCTACGTTTAATTTCTAGCTAGCCTTTTGATAATTTAGCTAGTATCTTGATCATTTAGCTTTTAGCTAGCATTTTGCTTCTTTAAAATTTTAGCTAATGGTTTGCTATTTCTAGACTATAGCTTGCCTTTTCTTAATTTTAGTTTTGAGCTACCATTCTGCTACTTTTAACTTTTAGCTAGTTAAATGCTAATTTAGCTTTTGGAAACCATATGGCTATTATTCATTTCTAGCTAACATTTTGATACTTTTATTTTCCCAATAAAATTCTGCTACTTTTAGCAAGTCTTTTACAACGTTTAGCTTCTAGCTAGGCGTCAGATACTTATAACTAGTGTTTTGAACCCTTTAGCTTTTAACTGGCCTTTTCTCCTTTTAGCTTTTAGCTACTATTCTGCTCTTTTTAGCCAGTGTTTTGAAGTCCTGCTGTTGCAAACTTGAAACATGTTTTTTGTTTTGTTTATTTGAGCAGGTGTTTTGTTTGTTTATAGCACATTAAGCTCCTTCAGCCACTTCAGAGAGCAGCCAAAACACCGGCTGTTTGATCAGGAGCAGAAACTGTTCGGCTCGTAAAACAAGCGGACCACCCGGATCAGAACTTTACATTTAGAACTGGTTCTTACAGCGAGCGCAGCGACGTCAGACAGGTGAAGGTGTTCTCCTCCAGCTCCTTGATGTGGTTATGGTGCAGATCACTGACACACACACACACACACACACACACACACACACACACACACACACACGGTGTTTCCATTACGTCACTTTAATTATTTTATATTTTTCTGGAGGATCAGATTGGTCTAAAATGGGCTTGGCTAATCATTCCCATAATAAGCAGCTGGATGTGTTTTACTGGTTGCCACGGTAACCGGGGATTTAACAAGTGTGTTTCTAATCTTTAGAGGTTGATGAGCGTTGGTTCTGACCCAAAGGGAAACGGTAAAATCTTCGATAAATCATGTAAAATGAAGATAAAGCTCACATCTTCTGGATGCTCTCGCAGCCGGAGAAGCTCGGGACAACCTGGATCTGATTATAGGAGACGTCCCTGCAGAGACAAAAGAACTTTCATCTGTCAGCACTGTGAGGGCCAACACACCCTGAACGCAGCGCAGAGTCAACGACAGCTTCCAGGACATGAAAAGGATATTTCATTATGATTATTTTTACAGTGGCCTCGTGAAGGATGGGACAGTCTGGGCCGGGTCACATGACCCTCACACCGGTCCAGGTTCTGAGACGTGAGGACTTACAGCAGCTGCAGGTTTGGAAGCTGATCACACATGGAGGTGGGCAGATCCGTGATGCGAGCTTCAGTGATGGTTCTGGACAGACAAACAATCTCGGAGTTAGATCTGTTGATCATCTCCTGCCTGGAAACACGACTACAGACGGTGAACGTGTTCTGTAACGTATGACGTGAAGATCGTATCGTACATACCTTACCATGATTTGTTTTATTAAATAATTTCATGTCATATATCATATCATACTCTGCATTGTTTTGTTGTGCTGCATCATCATACTGTAACATATTCATCATAAACCAGTTATATATCATATTTTATTGAATTATGTTGTGATGCACATTATATGATTCACATGTCATGTTGTATGTTATTAAATCACAATATTTTATGCATTTTTTGTATAGTGTATCATTGCATTTTACATTTATTATTGTAATATATCAGATTGTACTTATCGTATCATATCGCACATCATGTATATTAACATTCCATACTGTATTGCACAATAGCATCCCATTTTGTGTCATATCATATCATATAACTTGGTATCATATCATATATTATCACATAATATCATATATAATATGACTTCATATCAAATATCATATCCTATCCTGTCACATCATATCATATATCATATCATTTATTACATCATATTGTCTCAAATCTTATTGTATCATATCAAAGTAGCATGCCCTATATAAAATTAGGCATGTAACGGTTGTAGTGGGTGTACCGAACCGTTTCGGTACACCACGTTCAGTTCGGTCCACCTGCGTACCGTTTCAGTTATTTTTTCACTCATTAAACGTTCTTAACAGGGGAATATATGCGCCGCGGAACAAAATTTCCTGGGTGCGTTTCAGCACGGAGCTATTATCGCGCAGCACGTGCAGCATTTAGCCGTTAGCATCTCGTGCGGTCTCCTGTTTGTGAACGTTATAGCTTTCTTGTTAAAAGACGAGCGCACACGCAGCTTGTGTGAACGTTGCTTCATGAAGACTCTGCAGCAACACGTCTAACGTGAACGCGCTGGAAACTGTCATCCGAACGTGAACGAAAAAACATCAGCTGTTACTGAAACAGCGCTAACAACAGCTGCATTAAAGGGGACCACAGATGCAAAATTCACTTTTTAATGTTTTTTTTACTCAACTTTGGGTATTTACTTCATAAAAAAACAGTCCTTGTGCCAAAAAAATGCACCCAGTGGTTTATTTACTCTAAGTAGATTTATTTATTTTTGATAAATACACCTGGATTCACACTTCCTGCAGTTATTGACGTCACAAGCCGTAGCCAATCACCTCAAACCTGAGTCCAGCCCCTCACCTAGCAACCCCTGGTTAGGCTCAACCCACTTCTGTATTAAACACATGACTGTTGTTTTTCATGATTTCATCTCATCTTTTGTTTATATGTTCTTAATTTCATGTGTACAGCACTTTGTTGCAGCTGTGTTTTTTTAAATGGCTTTATAAATAAAGTATAATTGTTATTTTTATGTTTTAGTTCAATTTTTAGTGTATTTGCGATCGCTCCCAACGCGCAGCCGGCAAAAATTAAACGAGCGGACCCCCGGCGTAGGGACCGGTTGCGACGGGACCCTCTTCTGGCGCGATGGAGCGGAGCTTCAACTGTACAGCCTCATTTCAGCCTCGCAGCAGGCTCGCAGCAGTGAGGACCTTCTCCTTACGGATTAATTTACGGGAGACACTTGGTGAACTTTGTGTTGTCTTGACTGGAACAGCGATAACTCCCAAAATCTCCGCGTGCAACGAGCGGAGCTGGCGAAAACCGGAAGAGGAACAAGCTAACATTAGCTTCGGATTCGGGTGGTCTCATGCTAAAAGGAGCAGCTCATGGCGGCGCGCTCAGACGGGTTTCGGTAAGTTATCTTAAGCTAGCACTAACAGTAAGTCAAATGAGTAATAAAAAAAGAGCTAATTTTAAAACAACAACACATTACAGATACTGGCTGTTACAGAGGGCGTTAACAGATCGTTGAAGGGCGTGGACTTCAAGAAACCGGTCGTTCAAAACGAAAGTTAAAAATGGCAGAATTAAAAAGGGTATAATTAATTATCTAAGAATTATTTTGTGTATTAAAATGAATTAATATTGTCAAGATAGCACACAGACATAACATAAAAAATTTAAATACCTATATGTGGTCTCCTTTAAAACTACTTCATCAGGTAATCAGAGCGGTCCAGAGCAATAACACAAGCTGTATGAGTTTTTAAATCTCTGAATCTCTGAAGGTTGTTATATGCGCAGGCTTTAAAGTTGCTGAGCGTCGCTATGAGACATTCATCACGTCAACACTTCAAAAAGTTCAGCTCTTTATGAAAAAACTAACTGATGTTGTCAACAAGCCCTGGACCAGATTAAAGCCCTGCCATGATGATGAAGAGTGAGCGATTCAACCGTTCAAGAGGTATTGTTCTTTTATTATTATTATCTAAATAATCTTTTTTTATCATAATCTTATTAACTTGTTTTTTTTTAACCTCTTGTTTTTTATTTCCAGTCTGTGACAGAGGTAGCTGCTCTCTTATCCACTTCAGGGAAATCCACCTGCAGCTAAGAAGTGTGTGATGACTGAACTGAACTCTGAACTTTTCCAGGCACCTGTCCCACCAAGAAGAAGTTGTGAGTACAGTAATGAGGACAAATACAACCACACTGCTGCTACTGGACAAAAACTTGATTAGTTAGATTGTAAACAGTCTGTTGCTGCTTATTGTTCTGGTTCTGACTGTTATTGTATTTATTAAGATTTGTATTATTGTTCATATAGTTTATTTATTGTAGAGTGCTGTTTATTTAAAATATCATCCAAATGGGTCACTTTTATTTATTACTACAATACAATACAAACATATTTTTGGCACATTTTCCAATTAAATAATAATAATAATAATAATGAATTCCATTTATAATGCACTTTTCATTAATAAAAATCTCAAAGTGCTACAAAGTGTAATAAAGCAAAGATCAAAATAAAACAAGTGATAAAATCAAATAAAATCAATAATAATATCGACTAAGATCAAAGATAAAATCATGTGGATGCAGATTAGGCTTGCTTAAAAAATAAATAAAATAAAACAAGTGATAAAATCAAGTAAAATCAATAATGATATCAGCTAAGATCAAAGATAAAATCATGTGGAGGCAGAATAGGCTTGCTTAAAAAGAAAGGTCTTTATGCTGCTTTTAAAGTCAACCAGTGACTGTGGAGCTCTCAGGTCGTCAGGGAGGGAGTTCCACAGGCGGGGGGCAGCCACACAGAATGCTCGGTCTCCCATGGTCCTCAACTTGGTCCGAGGAATATGAAGGAAATTACTGTTCTGTGATCGTAGAGACCGGGTGGATGAATATGGTGCAAGAATGTCCTTTAGATAGTCAGGTGAAGTGCCGTGCAAGCATTGATGGGTAATGAGAGCAGTTTTGTACTGAATTCTGTAGGTGACAGGAAGCCAATGGAGGTTATGGAGAATGGGTGTAATATGTTCAAATTTACGAACTCTCAACAGAATCCTTGCTGCACTGTTTTGAATGTATTGAAGTTTCTGAAGGTTTTTGCCAGGGATTCCAATAAACAGGGAGTTGCAGTAGTCGAGCCTGGAGGAATTAAACATTTTGTAAGTCTTTATTTTGTCCCCAAAAAAAAATTTTGTACGAAAATAAACAGAACCGAGCCCTCCTTGTAGTTGAACCGAACCGAAATGTGATTTTAGCATACCGTTAGGGAATCATGTCATATATGTCTCATGGCTCATTCATTTTGCCGTCCTCTGTAAAAAAAAAAAAAGCAATACAATCACAAGATGATTTTGATTTTTACAATGCCTCTCACTGTTTTTATTGTTACCAGTTCTTGTTTTTATTTTGTTTATGTTTTAGAAATTTTGCTATGTGCTGTTTATTTTGTGTTTTTATTCTTTTTATGCATTTGCCGTCTCTTAACCAGGTCGTCATTTAAATAAAAACATGTTCACAATTGACTTACCTGGTAAAATACAAGTTATAATTATATATCATGTCACATCATATTGTAATATGTCATTGTATTGGGTCATATCTCATATTGTATCATATTCTAGCATATATTATGTTACATTGTACTGTATAATATTCTATTGTATCATATATAAAATTGTATTATATTATATATAAAATTGTATTGTATCATATCTGAGGCTCAATGGGACTAACCTGTATAAATAAAGGTTGAATATAAAATTGTATAATATCATATTGTATTGTATCATAGCATGAATCATATCATCAATCACATTGTAATATACCATCTCATATTGTAATGTGTCATATATCCCATCTTTTAAAATCGTTTCACAACTAATAATATATCACTTTATATTGTATCATATCACCTATCGTATCATTGTAGCGTATACTGTCATATTTCGTATCAAAATGTATTTTATTATATGATATATATATCATATGTAACATCGTATTGTATTATTCCAGCTCATATTGTAACGTGTCATATATCCTATCTTGTAGTATCATAACAAATATTATATCACATTACCGGTATATGTCATATCATATTATAAAGACAAATTGTTATGTGTCATATAACCTGTCATATTGTATCATAATATATCACATACCACATGTTTTATTGTACCGTATCATAAATCTTATGACACGGTACACTCCATTTCATTTTATGATTATGTTTATTAAATGTTGGTGTTTTGGTGTTGGTGAAACTTTTTATACTTTTTTTACTACTATGAAAAACTACTATGCAAAAAAACTCAGGACAGTACTAAACTTTTATTATTTCATTTTATGCTTGTTTATTAATTGTTTAGTGTTTAAATGGTTACTGTTGCACCGAGGGACTGAGAGAGAAATGCAATTTCAATCCTGTGTATGTCCTGTACATATTGCAGCTCTGACAATAAAGTTGACTTTGACTTATCTTGTTGTATGCTATTGTAACATATAACAAAATGTCATATTGTATCGTATCATGTTGTATTGTCTCATATCTCAATGTGTCATATAACCTATCATCATATTGTATCATATTATATTGTATTGTATCATATGATATTGTATTGTATCATATTGTATCATATTATATTGTATTGTATCATATTGTATCATATTATATTGTATCATATTGTATTATATTGTATTGTATCATATTGTATCATATGATGTTGTATTGTATCATATTATATTGTATTGTATCATATTGCATCATATGATATTGTATTGTATCATATTATATCATATTATATTGTATTGTATCATATTGTATCTTATCGTACGTCGTTTCAATACTTGCTGTACTCAGTTGTATCTTCTCGCGGTGTACTGACCCTCCCCGTCAGGATTTCTGTGTGCAGGTATAGAAATGTGCATCACGATGCCTTCAGGTTCACGCTCGGTTTACTACGCTCGGTTTACTCTGTTGTGTACAGCCGCATCATGCTGTTACATCAGATGTGTATTATAAGCTGTTTATTAGGAAGCATTAAAAAACAATGAGGTGTGTTTATTTCATGTTTTCACTGTGGGATGTTTTGGCTGTTTTCAAGTGATTGAATGACTTGTCACTGCCGGTGCCTCACACAGAGACACAACAACAGATGATTAAACATGATACAAGTACATTAATTACTATTTGTCCTAGTTATCAAATGAAATGTTTGGAAAATGTGGTTAAAAATTAAAATCTGGGCTGAATAGAGGTCAAACCCAGAGTTTTAAAGACAGTCAGCGGGACGTCTGTTTGGTTTGTGCTTTCAGAAACGGGTTTAAATGGAAAAATACAAGAAAATAAACAGTGAGCGTGTTTATCATGACATGGAAATCTTGATCACAACAATGAGAAGAAACGGTTTGAATTTCAGACCCAGCTGCAGAAAAAGGAAGTTCCAGCCTGTCAGAGAGGAGAAGAACTGCAGGGATTCAACAACACACAAACTGTATGCGTGCATGTGTGTGTGTGTGCGTGTGTCTTACAAGCTCTCCAGACTTTTGGTTCCCGTCAGGTCTGGGAACTCGGTGAGGTTCGCAGCTCCGTTCAGAGATCTGAGAAGAAACGAGGCAGAGAGCGGCAGATTGAGTGAGCGCAACATTCTTTGTGTAATTAGCAGCTGATTAAACGAGGCTCAGACCAAAGAGCGAGTCGCCTCAGTCTGACCTTTGCTTTCCTTCTGAGTGAAAGCCAGAAAGAAAATCCACAGAATTATGTTTTAAATTCTTGCTTCTAAGTTAAAGTCTCTGAAAATAACGACACCAGAGTTCTGTTAGCCCTTGGAGCAGGCGTCGTGCAGGTGAAGGCTGAGGTTGTGGATCTCCGATCAGGTTGACTCCAAAAGTTGATCAGTTATAAAAATGTATCCGGCATTTAAATTTCTGAAAGTTTCAAAAAAGTTTGTGGGATGTTCGCGAGATATTTTGCTAACAATACTGACACAAACAGATACAGGCAAAACCATTATTGCCCCCATTGCTTTCTACTTAGCTTTAAGTGAGAAACAAATGACATACGAGCAGCTAGCATCACGCAGGATGCTAACTCCGCCACGCTAAGTGCTAAGGACCAGGCAGCACATACTGTATACTGGTACTGGAAAAGACAAAGACAGAGTTGCTCCTGAGTTTTAATACAGCAACAGAAGCTTTTATTTTTATTTTTTCAATGTAAAAAAACAAACGTTTTTTTTACTACTAAAATGTTTTGCTAGTTTTTGATACTTTGTTTAAAAATATATTTTTAAATGTATTTCTCTCTTTTGTTTTTCTATTGTCTATTGTTTTAGGAAATTCTACCATTGCTGTTCATCGTTCTTTAGTTTTTAGCAGGTCACTTTTGTAAATGAGTCCACGAGGCTCAATGAGATTTACCTGACTAAATAAAGGTTGAATGAATTTGGACCGGCCCAGCTGACACCTTTGGAAAATAAGACTCTGATTCCTCATTGGCTTTTACGCCCAAACCACAACATCCACTCACGCTCACCAACGAGACCCAAACCAGACAAACTGTCGTTCAGCTGCTGCTGCCACACCGGTTTATGTCTTGGTTGTTATTTTAGCTTCAGACCAAGACTGGGGACGATATCGAAGCAAAGCTACTGGTGGTACGTGTCGACGAGCGTCTGCTTTATTTTATTCTTCCGGCACTGGAAGAGGCAGCAGCTTTTTCTTTTCGCTCCTTCCCTACCCGACCTTCCCCCACCCTACTCGGCTTCTTGTCTTGTCTGCAGCTCCTCAGGAAAGCACCTCGAACGCAAATTGACATGGATTGGGTTGTATGGGCAATCAATTCTATTGACAAGATTTTTTTCTACAAAACGGCAAGGCACGGGGGAGCCAGCCCATCCCCCGCAGACTGCCCGGGAGGATACGTCATGGATTCCTGGAGCGGATGAATGGTGATGCGTCTCTCTGTGCTCTGTTGAGGACGTGAAGAATTTGGATAAATTGGATTTATGATGGCAGGCGCTTTGCTTTTTGGCGTTTGTGGAGCACTGGCCTATCGGAAAATGAGGGAGACTTCAGCAGGACTTAATGCCATGTCGGAGCACCCAAGTCTGATCCGCGCCGTGACCTCCATAAATCAGCTGTTTTACGAGCTAATCCGGAAGGTGGACACAATCTCTGAGGATCGCAGACCACCCGCACGGCTTGGGACTCTGGACGCTGTAACTGGTCAACATCTGAGGGGTCATAGCTTGGATCAGTGAAAAAGTTCACGAATTGGATCATATTTGGATCAGAGTCGCCCTTACAGGACTCAAGGCTGCAGAAATTACACTGTGTACCTGAAGTGAAAAATATTTATGTCATCCCTATCTGACTTCCCTAAACAGCCTTGGAAAGGCTGGATATCAAATTTCTCCTGAGACGTGTTTACTGAGGACACCAGCTGCTAACTAACTATCGCTACCCCCCCGGAGAACTTTTCTGTGAGCGTTATCGGAGGCCGGCTGGTTACATCTGCAGAACTGTTTGCTATCTGGAAATGGCTCATGGACAGAAATCTCACTGCCTCAACCTCAAATGCATAAATGTGATTTGTCTTAACTGTTGCTTGCTGGTAGAGTTTTTGCTGTATCATATGGTGTCCTGTAAGACAAAATGTGATAGATCTTTTTTGTAATACCACTGATTACCCTCATGTTACCTTCCTTTTTTCCATATCTAAGATTGTGGCGGCGCGGTTTAATTACTGCTGCGGCTACGCGCACTCGCCCCTATCTTAAGGACGGGTGTGCATCAATTGCGATGTTTTGTGACCCGGTGCAATGACGATGCCAATAAAGATATATTCTATTCTATTCTATTCTATTCTATTCTATTCTTCTAATGTAGACTTGTCCTTCTCACCCATCTTTGTCTTGTTGGATAATTTTTCTTTTTCTGTCTGTGAAACATTTGAGCCTTGTGGTGGTCCATTTCCTGCATCGACGGTATTTGCACGTATTTTACAAACCAGTACAGCCGTGAAGCAGTCAACAAGTTCAAGCCTGTTTAAAAACAGTCATATGTGGTGACATGTTTTCATCTGCATTGGTAAAATTGGAAATGGAAAAAAAATGCAAAGACAATTTGTGCAGAAGTCCCCCTGGCTGGACACGTAAACGATCCCGTTAAACATGCATTGTGTCTGAGTGACCTTTGACCCCTGCTGTTTCTAGTTGAGTTTTTGCAAGTCTGTCAGCCCAACAAAGTCCCCGTCGCTCTCTGTCACGGGTAGGGGTTGAATGAGTACATAATTTTTAAACTCGACATTAACACAATAAAGCTTGAGTAGAACTCGAGTAGTTGATGATGTCATAGGATCTTAAGATGCAAAAAAATTAAAAAAATAAAAACACACCAAAAAAAATGTCATTTAATATTAACAAAAAAAGACCAACAAAACATTGGGAGTGTACATTATGCTGGACTACCATTTATCAAACTGCAGATAAATCACAGGAAAACAAAAACTATTAGTTATTATTATTAAGCTGAAAAAGTGAAAGAAACGTGCGGCACGTCAAAAACGAAACTAAAAACAGAGGAGCAGTCGACCACCCAGCACCTGCAACAGTGCATGCAACACCGCCCCCTTTGGTCACAATACACGGTGTTCACAGAATTTGGTGTAACACCAGTTCGCAACGCGCTCCAAACAGGAAGTTGATTCATTTTCTGTTGTGTAACTGCGACGTGATGACGTCATTACGAATACTCGACGTGAAATTAACAAACTCGGTAGATGTCATAGGAATCGATGTGTCGATTACTCGGGTAGTCTGTTAAAGCCCTAGTCACGGGTCATATTTGAACACTTGGACGCACCACAACGTTTTCTTGCTTTTCAGACAAATTCATTTGGATAGTTTTTTAAAAAGACCTAAAAAAAAACAGGAACTTTGCACCGACTGTGACGTTACACGCTGAAGGTTCTCATGACTTCTGCTTCTGTGTGTTTCTCACAGGGTTCGAAGCTCCGGCAGGTTCTGGAAGGCCGAGCGTCCGACGGACTGGATCGGGTTGTTGTAGAACAAACTGTGAATCCCAAACAAACATCATCACATGGAAGCCTCACAAGATGAAAAACCTGACGTCTTTCAGAACCGGGGCAGGATTTGTTTGGGGTACCTACATGGAGATCAGCGATGGGTTCCCCGTAAAGGCGTGCTCCGGAATAGACTGGATGTTGTTGCTATGGAAACCACTTTACCAAAATAAAAACACAAGAAGATTAACATTAACTCCTGCTGACCCTGCAGTGAAGAACCTGAGAAGAACCTGAGCAGAACCTTCAGACTCACAGCTCTTTGAGGTGGCGGAGGGAGCGGATGGCCGAGGGGAACTCCACCAGGCTGTTGTAGTTCAAATCTCTGAGGAACAACACAGAAACACTCGTTTTATACCTCATTCTGCTGCACCAGGGTCCGTTTGGTTTGAAGTCAAACTGATTCTGCACCATAAAAATGAAGGTCAGAGTCATGGATCTGTTAACACGTTAGATCAGATCCAGACTCGCGGGTCATTTTGAGACAAATAGTCGCACCGACAAACAGAGATCCTGTTAGTGCCAGAAAACGTCAGTCAGAAACCCTGGTGTGGAGCGTTGTGTAACACTGCCGTGTTTTTGAGTGAAAACGTGCGCTGCGATATCCAGAGTCTGTATCTCCTGAGAGAAACAATAAAATCTAATCTTATCTCATCCCATTGTTGCCTCGTTTTACTACATCTGGACTGGAAATGATCTACTACATGCTGGTAATACCAAACCTGGAAGAGGAATGTCCTGAATGGTAAATCTACCACGGAGAACACAGAGCAGGTTATTAGATCTAAAATACTTGAAGACTGGAGATGACTCTTATTGAGGCAGTCGGTAAACCTCACAGAAACTGTTCTTTGTAGACCGAGAACTTTAAACCTGTACTAGATGTTTTGGTTTTACATTCATTCACATCTAGCCTTTCTGTAGTCAGAGTGTCACGTCTATACAGCTTTAGATGGACCACTCCAGAGCAAGAGTACGACCAGATCTTCATAATCTGGCAGTACAATGGACTAGTGGTTAGCAATGTTGCCTCATAGTAAGAAGGTCCTGGGTTCAAGACCCAGGTTGGACCCTGGTCTTTCTGTGTAGAGTTTGCATGACTTTTCTCTGGTTTCCTCCCACAATCTACAAACGTATGTTAAAGACCGCCCTTAAATACAGATCTGTGATCTTGGTGGGATTTGTCTGGTTAAAGTTTCATTTTCTTTATCTTTCAGTTGTTCCTTCTTCAGGGTCACCACATGGCGGTCCTCCTCTGTTTCTGTCCTCTGCGTCCTCTGTCCTCATTTCAGCTACCTCCATGTCCTTTCTGATTGCGTCCATACATCTCCTCTTTGTCTTTTTCAAACAACACAATGGTTAATAAGAATGGAAACTTTTCTAACTGGGAACACGCATCTGTAGTGGAAGAGGTCATTTTAATCTGGGATCTTCAAATCTAGACTGCAACCAGATCCTATACTGGGCATGTTTTAGATGGAGAACATCCCATCTGTGGTATAATTGTTGGCTTCATGTTGGGTATTCCATCACTGGACTGGTTTCTGATCTTCATGAGATGATGGGAGAAGCTTCTAGAATGGAAAACATCTGTAGTGGTGTTCTTCAATCCCATGTCTACATTTTACCATGTGTCGTTGTGTCCCTGGGCAAGACACTTAACCCCGAGTTGCTCCCAGTAGGTCTGGATGGCGCCTTGCAAGGCAGTCTACCACTACCGGTGTATGAATGTGTGTATGAATGGGTGGATGGCTGGTATTGTAAAGCGCTTTGGGGCTCCTCACAGGGGGCTAGAAAGCGCTATATAAATAAGCTCCATTTACCATTTACCATTTACTGTATTTGGACAATTTTCATGACTGTGAAACTTCATGTCCACACTGGAAGGTTTAGGCATTTCATTGGCATTGAATCTTCAAGATAGAAGAGTCTAGACTACTTTGTACAACCACAATATCTGTACCAAAACTTTTGGCTTCACACTGGGGTTTCCAAATCTACACTGGTTTCATATCTTCATGATGGAAACTGGACTGCGATCGCCACATTAGTACTTGGATTGTTGGCTTTACACTGGGAACTGGTTTCAGATCTTGATCCTAGGAACAGTCTAGGCTCAAAATATAACATTTGTTCAGGAACTGTCAGCTTTAGATTGGTACCAGATTGTAACGTTGGGAACTTTTAAAACTGGGAGTTTCACATCTATACTGGATTTATGAGTTTTAGTCCAAGAACTGAATCTCTAGATTAGAATAAATCGTTTGAATGGAAATGACAGTTTAATATCGGATGTCCATCATGACGATGCTGTGGGAACGCCGGCGTTAGGCTGGGAAAGTGTTTCATGTAAGGGTTTGTGTTCAGCTTTAATCTTTTCTTTTGGTTCTTTAAGTTTATTAAAGAAACATTTAACTGCACCTCCTCCTTCCCTCTTCTTTCATCACCAGTGAAGACTAGAGCATTCCTCGAGTCCACACGTGGCTTCAATTAGGTCCTCTCATCCATCTCTGGGATGCAGGTGGTCGTTCCACAGACACACGGGTCTGCAGCGTGCGGAACGGAGCTGCCACATTGTGAAAATACCATTAAATTGAAATTGCTTCAGTCTGGTTTTGAGCGTGTGATTCTGCGTGTGTTCGGAGGACGACTGCTATCAACAGCTTTGTTCCACAGATTTATTTCTGGTCTTTGGGAGGTTCTGATTGACTTTGAGCTTGAAAGATAAAGCCAGATTTGTGAAATGTCCACAGTATCGATGTGTCTTATAGCAGATGTTTACTTAACGAAACAACTGGACGTGCATCAGGAGCAGGTGGGACAGTAAGTCTATGCTTTTATTATGTAAGCACCAGATTTTAATCAATAAAGGAAACTCGACTTTAAACCATTTTATAATATTTTGCACTCACGAGCCAGTTTTCATAAGCCAGGGTCAAAGCACAAATGGATGGATGGATGGATGGAAGGAAGGATGGATGGATGAATGATGGATGAATGGAAGGATGGATGATGATGGATGGATGGATGGATGGTGGAAGGATGGGTGAATAGATGGATAGATGGGTGAATGGATGGATAGATGGATGGATGGATGGATGGATGGATGGTGGAAGTATGGGTGAATGGATGGATGATGGATGGAAAGATGGAAAGTTGATGGATGGATGGATAATGGATGAATGGAAGGATGGATGATGATAGATAGATGGAAGGATGGGTGAATGGATGGATAGACAGGTGAATGGATGGATAGATGGATGGATGGATAGATGGATGATGGATGGATGGTGGAAGTATGGGTGAATGGATGGATAGATGGTGAATGGATGGATGGTGGAAGTATGGGTAAATGGATGGATGGATGGATGGATGGAAAGATGGATGGATGGATGGATGGATGGAAGGATGGATGATGATGGATAGATGGATGGATGTTGGAAGGATGGGTGAATGGATGGATAGATGGGTGAATGGATGGATGGTGGAAGAGTGAATGGATGGATAGATGGGTGAATGGATGGATGGGGGAAGTATGGGTGAATGGATGGATGATGGATGGAAAGATGGAAAATTGGATGGATGGATAATGGATGAATGGAAGGATGGATGATGATGGATAGATGGATGGATGGGGGAAGGATGGGTGAATGGATGGATAGATGGGTGAATGGATGGATGGATGGATGGTGGTAGTATGGGTGAATGGATGGATGGAGGAAGTATGGGTGAATGGATGGATGATGGATGGATGGATGGATGATAATGGATGAATGGAAGGATGGATGATGATGGATAGATGGATGGATGGATGGTGAAAGGATGGATGAATGGATGGATAGATGGATGGATGGATGGATGGTGGAAGTATGGGTGAATGGATGGATGGAGGAAGTATGGGTGAATGGATGGATGGATAATGGATGAATGGAAGGATGGATGATGATGGATAGATGGATGGATGGTGGAAGGATGGGTGATGGATGGATAGATGGATGGATGGTGGAAGGATGGTTGAATGGATGGATAGTTGGATGGATGATACATGGATTGATGAAAGATGGATGGATTGATGGATTGTGTGTTGGCTCTTTTTGCGCAGTATACAAGTTAATTAATCAATCAAAAAACAAACAAACAAACAAATAAATAATAAATAATAAATAATAAATGAATAAATAAAAGTAGCATTCCTTGAAGGTTACACCTCACCTGTTCCTAACTGACTCATCGTCGCACCTGTTTTACATTCAGTCATTACCCCACTCCTGTGTTTCTGGGTCATGGACCTCAGCAGGTCCCACGTCTGCTCCCAACATTCATTTTACCAGTAGTAACTGGAAACAACCATTAAATTAACTTTTATGTTGGTAATTTTCTTGCTTTTGAACAAAATTAGGATGGAAATGTTTTAACTTCATGGGAAAGAGAACAAAATGGCCGCTGTGTGGCTGTCGTCAGTCCCGTTTTACTCCCTGCTGTTTCCGTTTAGAACTTTTCAGTTTTAGATTTCCTACTTTAGCTGAGTTGTTTTTGATATTTTATGGAAAGTAACAGTTTGAGGGAAACTCTATAGTGTGAACGCTGAATCAGCAGTATTCATACAAGTTGTCATTCAGATACGTGTTGTTAGCCTTTTGCTACTTATAGCTTTTAGTTTTGCTTTTTAAATTGTTGAGCTAATCTTCTGTAATTTTTCTTAGATTTAGATAAAATGTTGCTACTTTACATTTTTTACCCTTTTCCTCTTACTTTTAGCTTTTGGACTAGTTTTGGTAAATGTTTTTATCTTTTAGCTAGCCTTTTGCTACATTTAGCTTTTAGCTAACAATTTGTTACATGTTATGCTACTTATTTTCTGATAAATCCTTAAAGCAGCTATTTTCAGTTATTCCCACGTCTGGCCTACAGTTTGTTTTGTTTTCTCTCAGTAAATGAATAGATTCTGAAGTTTTCTTTCAGTATCCATCCATCCATCCATCCTCCTCTGGCTCTGGACTCAGGTCTCAGGGCAGCAGCTTGAGCAGGAAGGAAGGTCCAGACATCTCTTTCCACAGCCACCTCTTCCAGCTCTTCTGGGAGGACCCCAAGCTGTTCCCAGACTAGCTGAGGGACATAGACTTTCCAATGTGTATTGACTATTCCCCCAGGAGTCCTCCTTCTCAGATATCCTTGAAGCACCTCCCTAGGGAGGCACCAGATACCCGAACCACCTCAACTGGCTCCTCTGGATATAGAGGAGCAGTGGTTTTATTCTGAGTCTCTCCCAGATAACAGATCTTCTCACCCTATCTCTAAGGGAGAGTCCAGCTAACCTGTGGAGACAAGTCATTTCAACCACCTGTATCCGTACTCTCATTTTTTTGGTCACTACCCAGAGTTCATGGCCATAGGTAAGGATAGGACCATTGACTGACTGGTAAACGGAGAGCTTTGCCTTACAGCTCAGCACTCTCTCCACCACAACAGAACGGCAAAGAATCCACAATACTGCACACGTTACACCAATCCATTTGTCAATTTCATGTTCCATTCTTTCCTCACTCGTTAACAAAACTCCAAGATACTTGAACTCCTTCACTTGAGATAGAACCTCACCCTCGACCCAAAGAGAGCAATCCACCCTTTTCTGACTGAGGACAATGGCCTCAAATTTGGAGGTGCTGATTCTCATCAAAGCTGCTGCACACTCAGCTAAGAACCACTCCAATGAGAGCTGAAGATCATGGCACAATGAATCCAACAGCACCACATCATTTGCAAAGATCAGAGATGAAATCCTGAGGATCCACCCACTGATGCACCGAGAAATTCTGTCCATAAAAGTTATGAACAGAATCGGTGATAACAAGCAGCTCTAGAAGAGTCCAACACCCACCATGAAGGGGTCCGACTTACTGCCAGCAATGTGAACCAAACTCTTGCACCACTTGTATAGGGAATGAACAACGCATAGCAGTCTACCAATCCCATACTCGGGGAGCACTCCCCACAGTGCACCCCGAGGAACACGATTGAATGCCTTCTCCAAGTCCACAAAACTCATGTAGACTGGATGGGAAGACTCTCATGACCCCTTAAGGACCCTAGTGAGGGTAAAAAGTTGGTTGAGGGTTCCACGGCCAGGACGGAACCTGCATAGTTCCTCCTGGATCTGAGATCTGACCAACGATCAGACTCAACTTGTCCAGTACCCCTGAATAATCCTTACCAGGAAGGCTAAGGAGAGTGATGCCCCTGTAATTGGAGCACACCCTCCAGTCCACCTTTTTGAAGATGGGAATCACCACCCCAGTCTGCCAGTCCAGTGGCACTGCCCCCGATGTTCACGGGATGTTGCAAAGGCGTGTCAACCAAGACAGCCCCACAACATCCAGAGCCTTAAAAGAAATCAGGGCAGATCTCATCCACCCCTGTAGCCCTGCCAAAGCTGAGTTTTTTAACTACCTCTGCAACCTCAACCACGATTATGGACAGACCAACCACATAGTTACCCGACTCAACTTCATCCATGGAAGACATGCCGGTGGGATTGAGAAGTTCCGAGAAGCATTCCTTCTACCTCCCGATGACATCACCCGTTGAGGTCAACAGCACCCCACCTTCATTGAACACAGTGTTAGTAAGGTGCTGCTTTTCCCTCCCCTCAGCTGCCTGATGGTTTGCCAGAATCTCCTCAGAGCTGATGGTCTCTATCCCTGCCTCACCAAACTCCTCTCACATCTGAGCTTTTGTCTTAACAATAGCCAAGGCTGCATACCGCTTGGCCCTCTGGTATTCCTCAGCTGCCTCCGGAGTTCCACCAGCCAACAAGGCCTGATAGGACTCCTTCTTCAGCTTGACAGCCTCCCTAACCCAAGGTGTCCACCACCAAGTTTGAGGATGACCACCAAGAGAAGCACTGACAGCCTTGTGGCCACAGCTCAAGGCAGCTGCCTCAACAATGGTGTCACGAAACACAGCCCACTAGGACTCAATGTCCCCCCTGCCTCAGCAGGGATGCAGAAGAAGCTCTCTCTGAGGTGTGAGCTCAAGATTTTTCAGACAGGTTCTTCAGCGAGGTGTTCCCAGCAAACCCTCACAACATATTTGAGTCTACTAGGTCTATCCAACATCTTCTGCCATTTGATCCAACTCATTACCAAGTGGTGATCAATTGACAGTTCAGCACTTCTCTTCATCCTAGTGTCCAAAACAAATGGCTACAAATCAGATGACACAACTACAAAGTCAATCATAGAACTACAAGCTAGGGCGTCTTGGTGCCAAGTGCATTTATGGACACTGTTATGTTTGAACATGGTGTTTGTGATGGACAAACCAATACTGGCACAGAAGTCCAACACAAGACCACTGCTCAGGTTCAGATCAGAGAGATTGTTCCTCCCAATCACGCCCCTCCAGGTCACACTGTTGTTGAAGTCCCCCAGCATAAAAAAGGAGTCCTCAGCCGGCACACCCTCCAGTACACTTGCCAAGGACTCCAGCAAGACAGGATATTCTGAGCTGCTATTTGGCATGTAGGCACAAACAACCGTCATAGCCCGTACCCCCACCTGAAGGTGCAGGGAAGCTACCCTCTCATCTTCTGGGAAAAACTCCAACACAACACTAACATCAAGTCGGGGGGGTAAGAGTAGACCCACAGCAGTTCGGCACCTCTCACCATGGGCAAATTCAGAGTGGAATAAGGTCCAGCCCCACTCAAGAAGATTGGTTCCAGAGCTCATGCTGTGCATCGAGGTGAGCTCATCTATATCTAGTCGGTACCTCTCAACTCACGCACAAGTTCAGGCTCCTTCCCCACCAGAGAGGTTATGCTCCATGTCCAAAGAGCCAGTTGTGGTAAGCCAGGGTCAGAGTGCCAAGGCCCCCCCACCTTCGGCCACTGCCCATGGAGTCATATGCAACTGGTATGGCCCCTCCTGCAGGTGGTGGGCCCAAAGGAAGGCAAACCCATGTTGCTCCTTTAGGCCGAACTCGATCTGGCCCCATGGGTAGAGACCTGATCACCAGGCACTTGACTAGCCCCTCCCCCAGGCCTGGCTCCAGGCTGGAGCCCCAGTAACCCACGTCCGAGAGACAGCTTGTTTTTTATTTGTCCATATGAGTCTTTGGACTCACTCTTTGTCTGGTCTGTCATCTAGAACCAATCCGTCTAGGCAAACCCTACCAGGGGCCCTCGCCCACGACAGCAGAGCTCCTACGATCATTCAGGAGCACAAACTCCTCCACGGTAAGTTGGCGATTCCAGATCTACTGAGTTTTTTTCTCAGCAGATAAACTGAAGACTGCTGGCTCAGATTATTACAACAAAAATCCTGAATTCCTTTTAGGATTTGGAGAGCAAAGTTTGAGGCAGCAGCTGTGTTGGTTCCCTTCAACGTTTCTGCAGAGCTCTGCTGGCTCAGATTATTACAACAAAAATCCTGAATTCCTTTTAGGATTTGGAGAGCAAAGTTTGAGGCAGCAGCTGTGTTGGTTCCCTTCAACGTTTCTGCAGAGCTCTGCTGGTTCAGGTTCTCTTCAGTCGAGCCGCTCCTTTTGTTTACACGATCCTCATGAGGAAGCCGAGCTGAACGAGACGTTCTCCTCAAGTTTCAAAACTGGCTGGATAAATCATTTTGTTTTAATTTCTGTTTGTAGTTTGGGACAAACGTGGTTTATTATTGTTGATCCTACAGGTATACGGCCTCCCAGCATACAAGAACACGTGAATACATGAGCACATGAACACATGTGATGTGGCCCGTGTGTGAATAATTAGGAATAGAACCGGGCCACACACAGAGTCCACGTTTATCCAGAAGTATTTCCAAATGAAGGAAATTAAACGCTGCTTCTCTGGCTGACTGAGAAAACAAACACATTCCTCTGATTATACAAATACACACAAATATAATGAAAAGCACACAGATACACAGAAGTACACGCGGATACACTAAAATACACACAATAATACCATCATTCTTCAGGGGTAAATATTATTTAATACGACTAATTACAGTTGTTGGTTTGATGGAAACAGGATGCTGATATTTCTCCATGAATAAAAACACATTTATTATGATATTACTGGATATTTGAAATGTTTTCTCTGTTTAATTTATTTCTCCTTCAGCTGTTTGATGGATTTAATGACAACCAGCAGCTGAAGGAGCTGATTTGGATGTTGTTTTTAACCACATACCAGTGATGCATAAACAAATTATTATTTCTAGTTTTGCTGTATTTTTTCTGTACATATTTACAGTTTAATTACTTAAAGCTAACTTTGTGGTTTTAGCTGTTATATACAAAATTTCAGCTTGTTCAGGATGGGTTCTGTGATTTATGTTTTTCAGCTTTTTTATATACAGTATCTTTGTTTTAAAATGTTTCCCCATAAAAAGCATTCTTTATCTTTAGCTTTATCTACTCTTTTGCTGATTTTCTTAACTCTTTTGCTACTTTTAACATTTAGC
>JBBPBX010000663.1:77847-94625 GCA_038048925.1 Garcialebias charrua
ACCTGCTCTGCCCCTCACCTCTGGAACGCTCTACCGCCAGACCTTCGAAACACCACCTCCCTTTCTCTGTTCAAGACTGCCTTGAAAACCCATCTCTTTAGACTAGCTCATCATTAACTTTACTAAATGTATTTTATATTCTTTTGTATTTTATATTCTTTATTTATTTTATATTTCAATTTGTTACTGCTGATGTTTGAACTGTGTTTGTTTGTTAAGTGTCCTTGGGTGTCCTGAAAGGCGCTTTTAAACAAAATGATTATTATTATATATATCTTATACCCACTTTAACTCATTTTGTACCTACCTCAGTCCATCTTGTACCCGATTTAATTAATTTTGTACCCACCTCAGTCCTTTGTAAACCCACCTCAACCACCCTTGTAGCCACCTTGGCTTACTGGTCAGCTTTGCACCACACTTGGCCTGGTTCGTACCCACCTCAGCCCACTTAGAACCCACCGTTGCCAAGGTCTGGGTACGATTTGGCAAAGGTACAAATTGACCATCACCTTTCAGGATTGATTAAAGTGTAAAATCTTTCAGTCGTAGCAATTTAAAAACTAAATGCATATTTTAAGGTTGAAAGCACAGTGAAAGTTAAGAAACAAACGTGCAAATGAAAAGCATCATGTTACACAAAACAAATGGAGTCTCACAGTGACTGCAGGTTGTGAAGGTTGCTGAAGGCTTCAGCAGGAAGTGATGTCAGCTGGTTGTTCTGCAGCATCCTGTGAACACATAACAAACCAGGCTCGAGACTTGACTGACGTGAAGTCTACAGGAGTTCAGAGTCAGAAATGTTTTGCCGTTAGCTCAAGTTTGAGGTCAGGGAGGAAGGTGGCAGTCATCTAAAGACTTACAGGACTTTGAGATTGTAAAGACCGCCGAACGCTCCTCTGGGGAGGAAGGACAGGTGATTCCCCGCCAAACGCCTGAAACACACAGAAAATAACAAGAAAGTATGAGTTTGTGGAGGTTTTTGACTCAGCAGAGCTGTTGCCTCTCAGTGAGAAGATTGCCAGTTCAAATCCCAGCTGGGGAGTTCAGCTCCTTTACAGACGACAGCTCGGGGTGGTAGTAGCTGAGAGTCACAGCACCACACTGACAGCAAGCAAGAATTTAAAGGACAATATTTTAAATTCTTGAGTTTAAACTTGGGGCAGCACGGTGGCACAACTGGTAGAGCTGCTGCCTCTCAGCGAGCAGGTCCCCGGTTCAAATCCAGATCTGGGGGGCCTTTCTGGGTGGAGTCTGCATGTTCTCTCCGTGCATGCGTGGGTTTTCTCCGGGTGCTCCGGTTTCCTCCCACAGACCAAAAACATGTTAGACTGATTGGTGACTCTAAAATGTCTCTAGGTGAGAGAGAGAGTGAATGGTTGTCTCATGTGTCCCTGTGATGGACTGGAGACATGTCCAGGGTGTCCCCAGCCTGTCGCACAGTGACTGCTGGATATGGGCACCAGTGACCCTCGAAAGAAAGAAAGGAAGTAGTGGGTAAAGATAATGGATGGATGGATGGATGGATAATGGATGGATGATGGATGGATGCATATCACTCGCTGTCTTTCATGTTTCAAACAGATTTTATATGAAAAATTATGAATTTGAAGTTTTGGTGTAGAGTCTTTGAAGACGGCCTCATTAGAGCTCAGGTGATCCATTAAAGTTCAGGTGATCCATTAGAGCTCAGGTGATCCATTAAAGTTCAGGTGATCCATTAGAGCTCAGGTGATCCATTAAATTTCAGGTGATCCATTAGAGCTCAGGTGATCCATTAAAGTTCAGGTGATCCATTAAAGTTCAGGTGATCCATTAGAGCTCAGGTGATCCATTAGAGCTCAGGTGATCAATTAAAGTTCAGGTGATCCATTAAAGTTCAGGTGATCCATTAGAGCTCAGGTGATCCATTAAGTTCAGGTGATCCATTAAAGTTCAGGTGATCCATTAGAGCTCAGGTGATCCATTAAAGTTCAGGTGATCCATTAAAGTTCAGGTGATCCATTAGAGCTCAGGTGATCCATTAAAGTTCAGGTGATCCATTAAAGTTCAGGTGATCCATTAGAGCTCAGGTGATCCATTAAAGTTCAGGTGATCCATTAAAGTTCAGGTGATCCATTAGAGCTCAGGTGATCCATTAAAGTTCAGGTGATCCATTAAAGTTCAGGTGATCCATTAGAGCTCAGGTGATCCATTAGAGCTCAGGTGATCCATTAAAGTTCAGGTGATCCATTAAAGTTCAGGTGATCCATTAGAGCTCAGGTGATCCATTAAAGTTCAGGTGATCCATTAAAGTTCAGGTGATCCATTAGAGCTCAGGTGATCCATTAAAGTTCAGGTGATCCATTAAAGTTCAGGTGATCCATTAAAGTTCAGGTGATCCATTAGAGTTCAGGTGATCCATTAAAGTTCAGGTGATCCATTAAAGTTCAGGTGATCCATTAGAGCTCAGGTGATCCATTAAAGTTCAGGTGATCCATTAAAGTTCAGGTGATCCATTAGAGCTCAGGTGATCCATTAAAGTTCAGGTGATCCATTAAAGTTCAGGTGATCCATTAGAGCTCAGGTGATCCATTAGAGTTCAGGTGATCCATTAGAGCTCAGGTGATCCATTAGAGCTCAGGTGATCCATTAAAGTTCAGGTGATCCATTAGAGCTCAGGTGATCCATTAAAGTTCAGGTGATCCATTAAAGTTCAGGTGATCCATTAGAGCTCAGGTGATCCATTAGAGCTCAGGTGATCCATTAGAGTTCAGGTGATCCATTAGAGCTCAGGTGATCCATTAGAGCTCAGGTGATCCATTAGAGCTCAGATGATCCATTAAAGTTCAGGTGAGCCATTAGAGCTCAGGTGATCCATTAGAGCTCAGGTGATCCATTAAAGTTCAGGTGATCCATTAGAGCTCAGTGCTCTCATATTGAGGATGATGCTCAGCTACTACCAGCCCAAACATGACTTACTATCTGTAAAACAGACGGAGTTCAGGACCTGTATCAATATTTGCAGGTCGTGTTGCTTCAGGTGAACTTTTCACCGTTTTTTGTTCGAGTGTAAAAGTTCTGAGCTCAGGTGTTTGAAATCTTTCTTTGCTGTGTTTGCGAGGACCTCTCAGTGAGTTGGTGTCTCCGAGGCCACCCAGAGTTCAGCCGCTCGGCGTTCCTGCGGTGTCCTATCTCCGCCGTGACGTTTCTCACGCCGCCGTGACAAATATCACACGCACATCTGTCAGCCGAGCAGAACAGCAGGCCGAGTCGTGTTCAGGTCCCGCTGAGGTCAGCCGCTTTCTGGGGAGAAGTTCATCCACGATGTGATCCGTCTGAGCCCGGCAGAGTCCAGACCTGAGCAGGTCCGAGGGACGACGAGGACACGGCTCCAATAAAAACATCTGGAGCCACAGAAACATCTGGAGCCACAGGTTCTAAACAGCTCAACATCAGCTCTTTACAGCTGAAGAACTGAGCTAAAAAGGTAAAAAAGACACAAAATATCCTGAAACTGAGAGAAAACGACAGAAATCTAAAACGATAGAGAAGAAATAAATCCTGAGAAAAAGCTGAAGCTCAGAAAAACAAACAAAAAACTTACATCTGGATTTTTAGACACGATGGAAAATGTTCTGAAATAAAATTAATAAATAACTCAGAACTCGAGAGCTTGACACAAATTATCTCACGGAGATGTAAATCATTTTAAATCTTTAAAACAACCAGATCCAGACAAAACAAGATCTCAGGAAATTATTTGGTTTGAAAAAAATGAAACAGCAAAAATATGAACTTGTGATGAACTGCGACCAAAACAAACAAAACTTTAAATTTAAACCATTTTAGGAAAAAGAGACAAAAACTGAAAACAGAAAGACAAAATAATACAGTAATAATAATAATAATAATAATTATTATTATTTTTATTTAGAGCCCATAATTTACTGTAAAATAATTTAAATTTTTAAAAAATGAAACAGTTTGATCCAAAAGATGCTCACGTTGTGGTTTAAAGTTAATGGAAGAGTAAAGTTAAGAAACCCTTGTCAGGTGGATAAAAAGAGGTGTCTGCCTTATGACGCAGAACAAGAAAACTGGATTTTCAAACACAAAAAACGGCCTTAGAGCAACTAAATATATATTTAAAAAACACTTAAAATTAAACAAAGTGATCCAAAAGAGACTGAAAGTCATTTTAGATAAATATAAATGCTGAAAATGGAAATAAATAAAAAACAAAAAGAGAAAAAAAATTAACTAAGAAGACCCAAACACGACAAAAATGAGAGAAACTAACAGAACGAGACCCTAAACTGGAGCTCAAAACATTTTAAATATTAAAAAGGACCATGAGTAAACTGAAATGTGAAACCAAACACTAAATTAAAGCTGCTCGAGGACTTGAAGGCTCGTTTTCTGATTGAAATCATCAAACTTCTCGTTTAACGAGGTGAATTAAAGATGAAATGATCCGGTCGTGGTTCTGTTTGTGACTCACAGCTCCTCCAGGAAGTGCAGCTTGGACCAAACCCCGCTGGAGATGTGGGTCAGATTGTTCATACCGAGGTCTCTGCAGACACAAGAAACACATCATTAATCCACTTGTACAGGTTTTTAAATCCATCCGCACCGTGAAACTACATCCGAGCTTAAAAACCTCAATCTGCAGCAAAAACAGAGTTAATGACTCATGAATTATTAAAGAGCCAAACAAAGACGGTTATGTTCAAACACTGAGGCCTTTCAGCCAAGTTCACGTGAAAAAACATTTCATCCCACGACCAGCACCTCGGCTACGTTTCTGTCTTTGTGAGGACCCCGTGTTGGCCCCGGCCCAGAGTCTGGAGGAGAAAAACACACGAGGGCTCCTTCAAAGAGCTGCCGAGAAAACCGAGTCAACACACCTGAGGACCGAGACGGGAGTGGACCTTACTGGAAACAGAGAAAACACCGAACCAGGAAGGACAACAGGAACCGAGGCGGACGGCAGGCTTCCTCCCCGCTCACCAGCTTTCTGTCCTTCATCTCACTTCCAGAGTTAAAAAACATGGTTTTAAAAAACCAATCTGCTGATTGTGTAAGAATCCTAAAGTTTGACTCATCTGAAGACAAACTACAGCTGGAGCAATCAGAAACTTGAGCCTGCTGCATCTGACTGAGTTTGAAGCTTCCACCAACAAAAACAATCCTCTCAAGTAGGTCAGGAGAACGCATTTTACTGGGCGATTCATCGTCTCAGAAATTATTGCGATAAACGATAATATTGTTTGAAATTTGACAATACCGTATTTTCCAGCGTATAAGTCACACATTTTGCCTAATTTGCATGTCCTGCGACTTATAGGGCGAAGCGACAGATTTATGGATTTTTCTCCAATATTTTTAGACCAATTTTTGGCTAAGATATGACCGTTTTTCATTTTGGCAAAAAAAAAAATGGTGCAGTACCAGTTTCGGACGCTAGGGTCCACCGACCGTTCCTAGCTCATACATACGAAGGAAGCCTCCTCTGTTCAGACTCACTCTGTCACAGCACGGCCTCCTGCTCTCTGGAGGTCTGAACTACTGTTAGCTCAGTGTTTTACTGTTAGCAAAATAGGTCAAGAACCACGGGACAGATTTTGATGAAACTTACAGAAAGTAATTACTGGATGGACATTTACAAACTGTTAGCTGTTGGAGATGTTTGAGCCAAAATTCGATTTATTTACAATTTATTTTCGCAGCGCGCGCCACCGTTTGGAAGACCGTCAAAGCGCAACAATTTAAATCCAGCTGATTTGAACATTACGTTAATTTTTAAAGGAAACTGTAATGGCCGTATGTATACTGCAGTTGTAGTACCTTCCCAAAGCACAAGAGGGCGCCTCCTTCATATTTAATATGTCATGACTCACCACAGAAGTCAGCAGAGAATAGCTGGGAGCCTGACCGTGTGTACACGCTAACTGCCCTGCTCAACAAGTGGTGAGGAATATACGGACTATCTTCTAAATATTCATGTATGAATATTAGACTTAGCGCCGTTGAGACCTGGCATTTTATGATTTTATAAGCAGTGTAATAAAAGTACCAGTGGGAACCAACATTCTTTTGCTCTTTTCCAAGCTACACCGGAGCACATGTTGCTAATGCTAAGCTAGCTCTCCTCCTACACCACCATCACGTTACAAAATGTTCAGCTCAGAAACACTTTTGCTATAATGTCAGCTAACAAATATATTTTTTAGGGGTTTATCTTAAAAAATTTTGGACCGAGAGCACAGATGGTTTGAGAGTGGGGTGAAGGAAGCTTTGTATGTTAAGAGAGAAAAACCAGACCTCCTCCAGAGGAGGAGGTCTGAGATTTCAACTTTCTAAGACTTATAACTCAGTTTTGGATTTGATTCCGAAACGTTTTACACTGGATGGGAGCAGGGATGTCTTGTCTGTAAATTAGACTAACAAAGTTTCTCTGAGTAGCCTCTGTTGTTGTTTGGGGGGTGTTTTTTGTCAATTTACATACAGTTTTGTGTCTTCTACCAGAGACCTCAAGGGAACCTCCTACTGTTAAGGTGTGATCTTTCAATTTACATGTATGTGTTACAAACCCCCAGGTGTGATGTGTTGTTTTGTCAATTTAAATAGAATGGGCATGTTAGGTATTTTGTGGTGTTATTTCAGTTTCCAATTTCATATGTTGGTGCGTGGCTTGTATAAAACTTCTCGTTCTCACAGCTTCCATTCATTCAGAATTGAAAAAGACTTCTGGACAGAAGTCGAAACGTTTTCTGCAACAAATAAAGTCCAGTTGATCCTGTATTGAACGCCTTTTTTGATTTTATTCAATGTGATGGTGCTGGATGTGTTATTCCCGATCCGTACTGTCTGTGGTCTCCCGGTCAGGAAGTCTAGCAGCCAGTTACACATTGAGGTGTTCAGCCCCAGACTGTCCAGTTTAAGGATGAGCTGTTGGGGGATGATGGTGTTGAATGCCGAGCTGAAGTCGATGAACAGCATTCTAACATAGGAGTCTTTCGTGTCCAGATGTGTGAGAGCTGTGTGGAGGGCAGAGGAGATGGCATCGTCGGTTGAGCGATTAGGCCGATATGCAAATTGGAAGGGATCCAGGGATCCAGGGAGGACAGATGTGATGCTTTTCATGACTAGCCAATCGAAGCACTTCATCAGGATGGGGGTGAGTGCTACATTTCCGGGTTGTCAGCGGTGACGTAGGTGCGACTTACAGTATAGGGCGAAGCGACATATTTATGGATTTTTCCAATTTATTGGACATAATTGAACAATGCGACTTATAGGGCGGAAAATACGGTAATTAGTAATTATTGTCAAATTTAAGAAGAACTGTTTGTTTTGAGTGTAGTACCTTTTTTGACCATTGGATGGCAGTATTAGGATGGATAGTGAGGGAGCGAGCAGCGTGTCACTTTAAGAAAAATGGGAGGGAGGCACCTTGACGTGACATGGGCTATCTGTCTGCAGTTCTCAAAATGGCGGACGCTCAGTGTGGTTTGAGCTCTTTAGCATTAGTCACACAAAGCTTTTAATAAAAAAATCAGTAAACAAGTTCTCAGCTTCTTTTTGCAGTGAAAAAGAACTTTTTACACAAAGACACGAGTTTCAACTGTGAATTTTGGAACTTCGACAAGACTGAGGTTTATTCCAGAGGTCAGCCTATTAGCTTAGCTCATAGCTTAGCTTCTCAGCTTAGCTGCTTTTAACAATCCAAAAACACGATTTTGGATGTTAAAACAGATTTTAAAGAGAAAAGAGAAAGGGAGTGGTCAGTGAAGAGCACTGGAGTTGATCCTTTTGTCATCCAGTGTCTTCAGTAGAAAGCGAGAGACACAAGGAAACGATAAAGCCAGTAAATGGAAATGAGGTCGATAATTTTCATTTATCATGCGATTAATTGATTTATTGGTTATCGAGACAGGCTTAATCTCGTGTTTATTCTTTCTTAAAGTCTGTAAATGTTGCCAAATATAGAGACATTGTTAAAAATATACATGTTCACATCACGAACATGTTTTCAGGACAACAAACTGTTGCAACCACAACAATGGTGACAAGTGTTCGTGCACTTCTCCAACAGCTTGTAAAACACGTACAAACAATGTTTGTCAGTTGAGTCATAGAATCCTGATACGCTTTGTTTCCTTTACATTTTTCTCCTTTATGTCTTATTTCAGTCACAGTTTGGTTTCATCTGAAGCACATTTCTTTGACTTTCGGACTCACTGAAACTAAACCGAGATGGATTTGAGACACCCGCAACGACTCTGGGACAAGTTAGAGACAAAAGAGTTTTTGAAAATTATCAAATTCCTGCAGCAGAAGAGTGAGACCCCGAGACTATGGAGGACAGAATGTGACCAAATGAAATAAGTAATATTACCGGTACATACATAACAATTAAATGTATCATTTAATTATTAAATACACCATTAAATAATGAAAGGTACCTTTTAAATTATTATTTCACGATTTATTTATTTAATTTGTCACTTTCTGCTCTCCAGTGACACCATGAAATTATGCTGTCAGCCTCACTCGTCAAACTCAGTGGGCGGGACTAACTCTAACCCTGATGCCTGATTGGCTGCTCCTCACAGCAAGCCAAGACAAATCGACCACAGATAATTGATAGGCCAGAAAATATATTCTGAAAAAACTTTAGGAAGTGTTAATTGTGTTTACATGTGTTTGGATGTAACCTTTTTTCATTAGACCGAAGCAATGGATTTCAAAACTCGAAGAGTTTGATCTAAACTCTCAGATCAAAAATTATCTGGACTCATTTAACATCTTACCTCTCCATCAATCTGGTTTCAGGAAAAAACACAACTGCTTCTCTGAAGTCCCTTCGCCTACGTGTGGGGGGACGGGCTCTGACTGTTGTTTGTGCCTATGCACCAAACGGCAGCTCAGACTACCCACCCTTTTTGGAGTCCTTGGAGGGGGTATTGGAGAGTGCGCCTCCTGGGGACTCCCTTGTTCTACTGGGGGACTTCAACGCTCACGTGGGCAATGACAGTGAGACCTGGAGGGGTGTGGTTGGGAGGAACGGCCCCCCTGATCTGAACCAGAGTGGTGTTCTGTTATTGGACTTCTGTGCTCGTCATGGATTGTCCATAACGAACACCATGTTTAAGCATAAGGGTGTCCATATGTGCTCTTGGCACCAGGACANATAAAGTTGACTTTGACTTTGACTTTTGAAAAATAATATGTTAAATTTCCCAGGTTAGAGAATTAAAGGAATTGAATGTCTGGAACACATATTTGAGGGTATAGACTTTATTCCATTTAATAAATTAATAATACAAATGACATTAATAATAAATATTTTCTAGAATACCAACAAATTAAGTCTATTATAAAAAGAAACTCAAGCTTAATAAAACATTGTTGGAAACACCAATATGTGTGTTAGAGTTCATTAAGCTTCAACCCCCCAAATTATTATCTAAAATATACAAAAAATTGTCTAGAATCGATGACTCAATAACACTACCTGTTGAAAAATGGGAGTCAGATTTATCAATCAACTTTGAACAAAAAACTGGTCTCAAGTATGTTTAAAAACATTTAAATTGACTAGAATCTCCAATTTACAATTAATACAGTACATAAGATTCTCTATAGAGTACATTATACAGGTCAGCGAATGTTTAAGATGGGTTTTACACCATCTAACAACTGCTCACAGTGCAAAGGCAATATACCTGATGACTATATTCACGCACTCTGGTTCTGTCCACCCGTTCAGAGGTTCTGGGTACAGGTATGTGAAGACTTGTCTAAATGTTTGAAATGTAATATCCCACTCTCTCCATCTGTTTGCTTATTGGGTATCTTTGAAGATGTTATACTAGAAAAAAATACATCCTGTATGCTTTTCACTGCCTTATGCATCGCAAAGAAAACCATACTCCTGAATTGGAAAAATAAAAATAATCTTAGCATTAATCAGTATAAAAATCTTCTGTTAGATCATATTAGTCTTGAAACAGCATCTGCCGACACATCGGATCAATCTATCTGGCATTCTTTGATCGGCTCCGTTACGTAGTGAGGGTGAGGGGTCTGGGATCTGGCCTTGTGGGGCATTGGGGCTGGTGTGGGGGAGGTCAGGGTTTGGGGTGCCGGGGTTGGGGCTGTTTGGGTGGGGAGGACCCTGCCTTCAACCTGGGGAGGACCGGGGGGGTTCTGGGGGATATCTGCTGGCGGCATGCGGGCCCTCGGGTGGTCGGTGGCGGCGGTCATGGGTCGCCGGTCGGTGACCCGGCTGTGCTGGGGTGGTTTCGGGGTGGGTGCCGGGGGCTTGGGATTCTGGGGGCGTGTCGTCCCCGGGCTTGGGCCTGGTGGGGGTCGGGGGTCTTGGGCTCTGGCGGGCGGGTCGCCGGGCTATGGGCTGGCTGGCGCTCTGGTGCCCGGCTCTGGCCGGGGGCCCTCGGCTCGCTGGTGGGTTGGGGGTTCATGTGCTGGGGGGTTGGGTGTCTGGGAGCGTGACTGGTGGCCAATGGGAGGGGGCGGGTTAACCCAGCCTGGGTGTCTAGTGTGTTATGTGTTCTGAAAGTTGTTAGTATGAAGGGTGGGTGTAGTATTTCTTCTGGGGTGGGGACTGAGTGGATGTCCTTGATGATGGTCTAGGACTATGCATGGTGGGGGCCCGCTCCCGGGGCTTCCTGGCTCTGTCGGCGGTTGGGCGGGCAGTCTTGGCCATGTCTTCCATGTGGGATTTTTTTGTCCTCTTGGGCGGCGGGCTAACTGCGGTTCGTGGGGGTCTTGGCGGCCCTGGTGGATGTGGGCTGTTGGTCCTCCTGCTACTGGTGGCCCTTGTGGCCATGTCCCTCTCTGGTCTAGAGATCAGTGGGCCTGGCGGTCAAAGAGGTGTTTGGCCTCGCTCCTTGGGTGGACGTTGGCGAACTGGGAGGGGGGGGGGGTATATAGGGTCAGCGGGGTAGCTGACTTGCTGCGGGAGCATTGTTCCTGCAGTTATTTTCTCCCTATCCCTCACCGCGCACCTTCGCCCTCTTCATTTCAAATAAATACATGTAGGGATTTTGAGGCTCAGGTGTGCTGCAACATTTTTACATCTCTGTTGTTCAGAACCACCTGGGACTCAATTTTATTATACACCTTAGACATTCACTCATAAACATCCTCATAAAATTTGCATATAGGAAATTAGAGTGAGCAATATGGTTATGGGTGGCGAGAGGACACCACTCTCGCCTACCGTGCCTGTGCTCACTCACAATTATGCATTTAGACAGTAAGGGCCTGGGTTAGAGTTGGGGTGGAGGGGAAACTGGCATTATGCCAGCCTTTGCTCCTTCTCTTTCCCTTTTTAAGTGCACTTTAAAACAACACACATCAACAGCACATTTGGGGATGGGGGTGTATGTGTCAGGGTCTAGGTTTGTATATATATATATATATACTGTATATCTATGTATATATACTGTATATATACTGTATATATGTATATATACTGTATATATACTGTATATATATGTATATATATGAGGAAACCCCCGACCTACGACCCCACCGACCTGCGAACCACGGGACCTACGAACGAGTTAAAGTAGAATAATGTAATCGACGTACGGCAGAAAATATGTGACCTACGAACGAACCAAGTTAAAAATATATAATCGACCTACGGCACACGACCTACGAACCAGCCCCATTACAGGTATATAATCGAGCTACGGCGAAACTGCGTCACAAAACGGCAATCGGCGAGGTGGGGGAGGGGATTGCCTTTGGCTGTTGCTGGTTGGGCATGGGCGTGACACTGCGCATGGCAGTGGAAAAGTACCGCCAGCGAGAGGGGGGGGCTGGGCTTCTGGCGGATGTACACACAGCCGCAGTGCAGCTGGCGGCGGAGGGATCCGTACAGGTAAAGCGGTAACTATTTAAAGGGCTGCGGCCATTTTGTGCCTCGTGGTTTTCCACGGTGATTGATGGGAGAAGACACTTACGAACAGTTACAGCGAACAAAGAACGAAGAACACGACAAAAAAAAAACGTACGAAGAACCTACGAGCAGGTACAGTACATTTACAGTAAATTTATATCAGTTTTAGACTAAAGCCAACGTTAGCACACGTTAGAATTAATTTTAATTTGTGCTCCATAGGAGTTAGCATTTAGCTAATAGTCGACGCGACGACGACACGAGTTGTCCACGGGTCATCGAACGGGTAGGTACGGCCCAGTACTAAATGAAAAAATATTTTTAGACGAAAGCAAACGTCAGCATTCATTTTTGAACGTTAGCATTAATTTAAATTTTTGCTCCTTAGGAGTTAGCACGTTAACTAATTGTGACGAGAATGACAGGAGTTGTCCACGGGTCATCGAACGGGCAGGTACGGTCCAGTACTAAATAAAAAAATATTTTTAGACGAAAGCAAACGTCAGCATTCATTTTTGAACGTTAGCATTAATTTTAATTTTTGCTCCTTAGGAATTAGCACCTTAGCTTGATCAAGAATGGCTCCGAAGAGACCTGCAAAGTCCGCGGACGCGGCACAGGGGAAAAAACCTCGTCGTACCATAACGCTGGAGACGAAGGCCAAAATAATAAAAATGTCCGATCAGGGCATGACTCCCTCTAAAATTGGAGAGGCGCTAGGGTTGCCGAGGTCAACTGTGGGGACAATAATGGCGGACAAAGAACGCATTTTGCAGCAGGTGCGTGCTTCAGCCCCCATGAAGTCCACCATCATTACCAAGCAAAGGACGGGGAGAATAGTCGAGATGGAAAGGTTGCTTGTCCTCTGGCTGGAGGACAACACACAGCGCAGAATACCAGTTGGGATGTCTGTGATTTGTGAAAAGGCAAAGATGATTTATGACAGGCTGCAGGAACTAGGGTTGACTGGGGTAGGTGCAGGGGAGCAGGGGGGTGCGGGGGGGCAGGGGGCTGCACAGAGCGATCCGGGTCAAGGGTCGTCCTCCCAGAGCGATCCGGGTCAAGGGACGTCCTCCCAGAGCGATCCGGGTGAAGGGACGTCCTCCCAGAGCGATCCGGGTGAAGGGACGTCCTCTCAGAGCGATCCGGGTGAAGGGACGTCCTCCCAAAGCGCTGGAGGAGGGACTTCGAGCAGCACATCAGGGGAGTTTAATGCCTCCAAAGGATGGTTCGATCGTTTCAGGAAGAGAAACAACTTCCACAACATCAGAGTGCAGGGTGAGCACTTTAATTTCTCATTTTTCTTTTTTTATAATGCTGGTATAGTACATTACAGGTAGTCCTCGACTAACGAATATATATATATTTTTTTCCATTTTATTACAGTGTGTTACAACAGCTTAACCATGTCATTTTGTGTGCATTTAAACAGGAGAGGCAGCAAGCGCTGACCACGAGGCAGCTGAGGCATTCCCAGCACAACTGGCTGAGATCATCAGGGATGGCGGGTACACTGCGCAGCAAGTGTTCAATGTGGATGAGACAGGGCTGTTCTGGAAGCGTTTGCCAGACAGGACGTACATCAGCAAGGAAGAACGAACCGCACCCGGCCACAAGGTCGGCAAGGAGCGTTTGACCTTGCTGGTGGGGGGCAATGCTGCGGGTGACTGCAAACTCAAGCCGTTGTTGGTGTACCAATTTGAGAAACCCAGGGCCTTCAAAAATGTTAATAAATCATCGCTTCCTGTTTTTTGGGCGTCTAATAAAAAGGCTTGGGTGACGCTGGAAGTTTTTAAAAATTGGTTCACCAACAACTTTCTTCCGGAAGTCAAGCGTTTTTGCAGTCTCCACAGGGTTCCCTTTAAAATCCTCCTGATCTTGGACAACGCTCCAGGACACCCCCCTGGTCTCACCACTATGAACAAAGATGTTAAGGTGGTGTACCTGCCTCCCAACACCACCTCATTGATCCAGCCAATGGACCAGGGGGTTATTAGTACGTTTAAGGCGTACTACCTACAAAGAGTCATCCGTGCTGCTTTGGAGGCTACGGAGAACTCTCAGACCCTTACGCTGAAAGACTTCTGGCGTAAGTACAACGTCCATGATGCTGTGCTCAACATTGGCATCGCCTGGCATCGTGTAACTCCACAGAACATGTGCGGAGTATGGAAGAAGCTCTGTCCAGAGCTTGTTCAGGAGGTACACGATGCCCAGGAGGTGGACCGTGTAATCGAGGATGTTGTGAGGATGGGCAGGTCACTGGAGCTCGAGATGGACGAGGACGATGTCCAACACCTTCTGAGTTCATCTGGAGAGGATCTGTCCCCAGACGACCTGATTAGTCTGGACAGGCACGTCCCGGATGAGGAAGTCCAGGTGGAGGAGGAGCAGGAGGAGGCCAACCCTCCGACCTTCACGAAGCAGGAGTTGGTGCTGGCGTTCAAGGACCTCCACAACTTCCTGGCGAGGATTGAGAAGCAGGACTTGGACTGTGAGAGGTTCGCCAAGGTCCGTCGGGGTGTCCTCAATGAAGTTGCGTGTTACCAGCAGATCCTGGAGGACAAAAAACTTGAAAAGGTGCAGAGCAGCATGCTCAATTATTTTCAAAAAGTCACAGCACCGCCTCCAGGATCTGCTGGTGCACCAGCTGAAAGGCCGTCCAGTCCTCCTGCAGCAAGCCAGGAGGAGGCCTTGGACATCCCACCAGACGAGAGGCCATCCAGTCCTACTGCAGCAAGCCAGGAGGAAGCCATGGACAGCCCACCATCTCCCCAGTGAAACACGCCGCCCCCCCCGCTCCCTCCCTCCAGGTACAGCACGTACTGTAATGAAATGTTTTTTTTTTTTTGGAGTTGTCATGTTACACAAATTAATTTAATCTGTTACTGTCTCTGCTTATGTTCACAGCCTTCCTCCTCCTCCCCCTCCTCTTCACCAACTCCACCATCCCATCACTGACCTGCCCACCCTCACATCCCAGCACAGCAACGTCAGAAAGGTACAGCAAAGACATGTTAATTTATTTTCTCTTTTTTTTTACTTACATCTACACCTACTGTAATCATCACCTCTCTCTCGACAGCCTCCAAAGCGGCACGTCCCCCTGGTCCATCCACACACCTGCTACGCACCACACCACACACGTAAGGAGAAGTTGTTGTTGTCTGTGTTGTTGTTGTTGTTATCAGCAGGTGTTCACGTCTGTGTGTGTTTGTGTTTCAACAGATCCACTTGCTGTTTCGCCTCATGGAACAGCGTCAGGTACCACGTACCGTCCTCCAGCCTGCTCTGCCTCCAGCCTCCTGCCTGTCCTCCAGCCTCCTCCCTGTCCTCATGCTCCACACATGCACCACACACGTAAGGAGAAGTTGTTGTTGTCTGTGTTGTTGTTGTTGTTATCAGCAGGTGTTCACGTCTGTGTGTGTTTGTGTTTCAACAGATCCACTTGCTGTTTCGCCTCATGGAACAGCGTCAGGTACCACGTACCGTCCTCCAGCCTGCTCTGCCTCCAGCCTCCTGCCTGTCCTCCAGCCTCCTCCCTGTCCTCATGCTCCACACATGCACCACACACGTAAGGAGAAGTTGTTGTTGTCTGTGTTGTTGTTGTTGTTATCAGCAGGTGTTCACGTCTGTGTGTGTTTGTGTTTCAACAGATCCACTTGCTGTTTCGCCTCATGGAACAGCGTCAGGTACCACGTACCGTCCTCCAGCCTGCTCTGCCTCCAGCCTCCTGCCTGTCCTCCAGCCTCCTCCCTGTCCTCATGCTCCACACATGCACCACACACGTAAGGAGAAGTTGTTGTTGTCTGTGTTGTTGTTGTTGTTATCAGCAGGTGTTCACGTCTGTGTGTGTTTGTGTTTCAACAGATCCACTTGCTGTTTCGCCTCATGGAACAGCGTCAGGTACCACGTACCGTCCTCCAGCCTGCTCTGCCTCCAGCCTCCTGCCTGTCCTCCAGCCTCCTCCCTGTCCTCATGCTCCACACATGCACCACACACGTAAGGAGAAGTTGTTGTTGTCTGTGTTGTTGTTGTTGTTATCAGCAGGTGTTCACGTCTGTGTGTGTTTGTGTTTCAACAGATCCACTTGCTGTTTCGCCTCATGGAACAGCGTCAGGTACCACGTACCGTCCTCCAGCCTGCTCTGCCTCCAGCCTCCTGCCTGTCCTCCAGCCTCCTCCCTGTCCTCATGCTCCACACATGCACCACACACGTAAGGAGAAGTTGTTGTTGTCTGTGTTGTTGTTGTTGTTATCAGCAGGTGTTCACGTCTGTGTGTGTTTGTGTTTCAACAGCTCGTCTGCGTGCTGATCCACCTCATGGATGAGCCTAGGGTGCTACGTACACCTGCT
Source organism: Garcialebias charrua (assembly GCA_038048925.1). NCBI lineage: Eukaryota > Metazoa > Chordata > Actinopteri > Cyprinodontiformes > Rivulidae > Garcialebias > Garcialebias charrua. The sequence goes on from JBBPBX010000663.1 coordinate 94,120, forward strand.
GCCTGTCCTCCAGCCTCCTGCCTGTCCTCCAGCCTGTCCTCCACACATGCACCACACAGGTAAGGAGAAGTTGATGTTGTCTGTGTTGTTGTTATGTGCAGGTGTTGACTTCTGTGTGTGTTTGTGTTTCAACAGCTCGTCTGCGTGCTGATCCACCTCATGGATGAGCCTAGGGTGCTACGTACACCTGCTGCCTGTCCTCCAGCCTCCTGCCTGTCCTCCAGCCTCCTGCCTGTCCTCCAGCCTGTCCTCCACACATGCACCACACAGGTAAGGAGAAGTTGTTCTCTGTGTGTTTTTCATGTTTTCTTAACAAGTGATTTTCCAGCTGTAACTGCACATTTTCATGTTTGTGTTCATTCTTACACAGATCACATGTTGCACGTTCTACATGAATGGATGTCCTGCAACACTGTGTTCCTGGACGTCTGTTCCTCCTGCCTCTGGTGTCCTGCATGTTGCCTCCATCCATCACCATTGTGTCCTTCTACTCTTAAATGACTGCT